>JAQGAS010000223.1:0-72869 GCA_034686365.1 Pachymerium ferrugineum | reverse complement strand
GCCTACAGAGACTCAACTGAGAAAGCTGTGGAATAACTGATCTTTTCGAAACACTGGTCAAATTCATTTTTGCAAGAGAATATGTCTTGATAAGAACTGGTATTTTAGCTGTTTTTTTGTGGTAAATTTGTGGGGCAAACTGCCTTTCCTCCAATTCCTTGCTTAGTTGTAAGGCTGAAAGATGCTTGCACATCCTTTATTAACAAGAGATCTGAGATTCTGTGCCTTCCCATTAGCTCCCTCCACTCTAACAATGCGTATGAAAGAAATTGTTCAGATGTGTATTGCTGGTCAGGCGCCACTTGTGTCCATAAAGTCAGTAAATCTCTGTTCTTGTTTTAGAGCAGCAGGTGATTCTAGCTGCGCCAAAAATTAATCTGTCTCACCTGTTTGAAATGCTGATGCTCCTGTCTTTCCTGAAGAGAGGTGGTTGAGTTGGTTGAGACTCCATTTTAGCTAAGCTTTGTTAGTTTTTATAAAGAAACACAATGTTATTGATAGACAGTAGGTGTTGATTGATAATATAGTGCTGGCTTACAACAAGATAAGAATTTTTTAAGTAAATTACACCTCATATAGCTCCGACAAAATGGAGTGCACTCAATGCTGATGCTAAAAAGTTCTAGTGGATACCTCGTAATCGGTACATAATGGCGTCAATAATGCTGAATAATCCCCACTTTGTAGATGCAAACAGGGTCTTGTAATGTTGCTCCTGTAATTGTTGATGCTTGCTGGCTAGACTGGGTTTATTGTGATCTTAAGCAAAGTTATCATTATGCGCTTGAGAATTGGTATGGATTTATAAGTGATCAGCTTAAATACTTTTCCTTGGTCACCTCGATACAATGCTGTTCCTGTATCATTCAGTAATCCTTATTTACACTTCGCATGATTATGTGGCAGAATCTTAACCACAAACTTAGTGCAGTTTATGAATTATTACATTTTGTATTATTTTCATCTACCAATGGTTTTTTTGTTATCTGTGGACGCTTCGCCTTCATTGGGCTTCTTTTCAATTTGTATTCAATAGATAAGTTTCTTTTTTCAAGCGTGAAGTATGCACACTATCTGCATATATTGTGCCAGATGCTAAATCTATAAAACCTGTGTAGCTAACATTGCCAATATAATAGATCACAGGAGGCTGTTGAGTGCAGTTTTGGGTGTTAGGCAGAATCCAATTAGAAGTCACACTAGTAGTTTATCAAGGTGATACTAAGAGCAGCTCACCTGAAGCTGCACTAGTGACATTAGGTGATATATTACCAAATGTGTAAGCCAGAAAACTACAAAAGTAGTCTTTTTAGAGACAGTCTTGATTTAGATAGTGTAACCCTGCACTTAACACAAACAAACAACGATTGGTGTACTCTGTAGATTGTAGGTATCCTGATTTTCAAGCTCTTGATTAACCTGACTACATTTCATAAAGCAGGTAGGTCTCTTTGGTTTTTTTTAACCAGGGACCGAGTAAACTTTATGAAGTAATATTAACACTTTCATAATTTCGTTCTTAAAAGAAAAACCTACTACAGAATGACTGAAATCAAGAGGCAGCTATTCACCGTGCTTCGAATTTATACTGATCACTATTGAAAAAGGAGAATCAAAACATGACCTTTTAAATTACTAATTTTGACGTAACCAAATGTAATATACTCAATTTATTCGGATACGATAAAAGTCTTGACTCCACCAAAGTTTTTGATTAAGTTCACTCTTTGTCCGTAGACTGCGCTTCTGATCCCAGCGTAAACTTCAATTCGCCACTAGGTGGCTCCTCGTTCGTTTACATGGCTGCCTCCAGTGATTAACAAGCACGAAAATGGGAGACAAGATAAATGAAGCGTGTTCAGGTCAGAAGAGGAAACGACCCAAAAAATTTTATATCCAACAAGCCAAACGGCAAAAAGGCAATTTCGTTTTGGCACCGGGGATGAAAGGTTTCATAGTCACGTGTAATAACCAAGAAAAAAATTGCATTAGAGAAGCTTTCAATTTGTTGAACGAATTCGCCGATAAATTATACGCACCTGAAGTAAAGAAATTATTCACACAAACATAAAAGGCAAATCTAATTATTTTCTATAACACAGAATGAAAATGCCGATGATTCAGCGGACGAAAGTGTTGAAGATGCTTTAAAAAAAGAAGTTGCGTCACTAAGTAAAAGTGCAGATAGAAGATTTCAACTTGTGGAGAGTAAAACAAGAAATTGTCTATTTATTAAAACAAAGGTTCGATACGGTTTTGACAATACAAAACCAAAGATAAATTAAAATACTTTGTAACTAAATCATTTTAAAAAATATTTTCAAGGTTGAAGACCCTTGTGCTGTAATGAACTCAATTCTTGACGAAGTAGAAAAGACAAAAACTCAACGAACGAAATTTTTAATTCGAATGTTACCCGTATTGGACACTTGCAGAGCTTACGTGGACGACATCAAAAAATGTTTGGAGAATTTGGTGTCTAAATTTTTCACTGGGGCTGGAGAAAAGTATAAAACATACGCTTTTACGATTAAAATAAGGAATAATAATTCGCTTAAGAAAACCGAATTGTTAGACGCTTTAGTTCAGCTAATGCAGAGTATAAAGTTGTCAGTAACAGCGGATTTGAAGAACCCAGCTGTTGTTATTAACATTGAAGTTCTTTGCACTATTTGTTGTTTCAGTTTTATGAAAGATTATTATATGTACAGGAAGTATAATTTGGTTGAGTTTGCAATGAGAGGTAAAAATGAAGTGATTGCACCTGAAGATGTAACACCTCAAGATGAAGTTAAAAAAATTGAGAATGAGGCCGAGAAAAAAGATAATGTTTTGGTTCAGGATGTAGTTGCTGAATGAATAAATGCTAGCCAAGAGTAATAACTAGTTGTGTTTTTATTTTTATTTATTTGCTAGATAATGAATTTTAAACGCTGCTGTTATTCCTATTGATTCGTGGCATCGTCAGACTGCTGTTTGATTTAAGGAATTAAACCGCAGATCTTTGATCTCACCAAAGCTGAATACGCTTCAGAAAGCAGTTAGGTCTTTGATTTTTGTCACTTGAGACTGAGTATGCTTTATGAAGCAAGTAAAGTAAACTATATTCAACTTCCTACCTCTCATGGGTTGCCTATCATCTAACTGCCGAAGCCGTCAACCAGTCTGGTGCTGCCCTCTGCCGATAAAGTCATTAAATATTTTACAATTTCTAACCCGACACAAACATTTTATTATAACCTAATTTTGAATAAAAATACAAATCCAATTTTTTTAAATTCATGATTCGCAACAAATGAGATCACAGCATCTTTTTGACATTCTTTTGTTTTGCTTTTTTCTTTGTTTTTGCATTGATGTTGCATTTTTTAACAAGTAATAATTTATATAAAAAATGTCACTGAAAAATCCATACTTTTAAAAAACCCAACACAATTTATTTAAAATTCATCATGTTTTGGACCACCGAATTCATCTTTGGAAATATACCCATTTTTGTCCTTATCTTCATGTGCAAATATTTCTTCTACTAACTGGTCTTGATCGAATGGCTGTTTTCCATCTTCTTTCAATTCTTCGGGCACTTGTTTTCCCAAATAATCACTAACCTGCCCAAAAAAAAAAAAAAAAAAAATATACAATTTTACTTTGTGTAAATAGATAAAAATTTCTATATAAATTCAATAAAATTCACTTCTTCTCGGGATAATAGTTCATCACTATTCGCATCTATTTGTTTAAAAACATTGACTGGAGGGGAAGGATCTCCAATGTTAAGCAATTCAACTTCGAACACAAGCGCCGCGTTTGGAGGAATTTTGTCACCTGTAAAAAAAGAAATTGCTCTTTTATTTATTTACACTTGCCTTCCCCCTTTAAACATCTCAAGAAGAAGAAAAAAAAAAGTTGAAATTAAATTTGCTCACCTGCACCTGTTTCACCATAGCCCAAATGAGGTGGAACTGTGAGCTTTCTTTTTTCACCAACACACATGTCATTAAGTCCTTGGTCCCAACCTGGAATCACGTGACCACGTCCTAATTGGAAGGTGAAAGGTTCTGTGTGGTCATAACTGCAACGAGTGAAAGTAAATTAATTTTAATAACAATTCATTACAAATTATAGCAACAAAATATTTTAATCTGAAAGCAGAGTAAAGCACAAGGAAGCAGCTAACCTTATTACTGTCTTCATCTTTAACATCTTTAAAACAGAAAAGACTTATAGTAAAAACTAAAAAATTAATTTTCTTCTTAATTTAAATATTTTTATATATTACAAGATTTTTTAACAACATCTAAGTTCAAAACCTCCAAAATTTTATTCAAAAAACATTTCCCCAAAACCCCACCATTAAACCGTGACTTGTTACCATTTCCTCTAACTATTATACATAACCTCCTTCATCACAACGAGGCTTTTCATTTTTCAAAACAACACCACAAACAGCAACTTCTTCACACGTAGCACTACCATGAATATTTCATGAACGAGGTAAAGTAAAAGAAGAAACTACACAGAGAAAGAAAAACCACACACAAGACAAAAAAAAAAGTCAAGTCCTCGTTCCATAAATGAAGTTGGTGCGTAGCATCCACAAGTGTTTCCTCTAACCAGAAGAAATAACTTGGAACATTTTTTTTTTTTTTTTTGATAAATAATTGACTATTGTGCTAACTACAGATCTACTTCACTGAATCGAGTGTTTTGACTCGATCCATCAACAGCCTCGTTACGACGAACTCCATCACCATGCATACAAATGAGCTTTTGATCGCCTCGTTGCCAGCCAATTTTTTACAACTTGCACTTGGCGCCAGAAATTGCAGTTTTTTATACTTTACATCTCCAAATTCCAACACAAAAAATAGTTTTTTTTTTTCAACATTTTTTTTTTTTTTTTTACCTAATACTGGATTTTTTTTCTCGAATACAAAGAAATGTCAACAAATATAAGATTTATTTATTAACACAAAGAAACATCAACAAATTGTTAGATTTATTATTAACAAGAAACATGTTGGTGAGTAGCATTTAATGCAGTGTAGACCCTGGTAATTTATTGTCCGTATATAATGTCAGGTTGTAAAAATATGTTTACATTGCAACTACTTTTACCATGCTGCATTATGGGATAGAAAGTAAGCATATGTAGATATTTATAAAAAATGGTAGGAAAAGTAGAAGTATAGTAGCTTCAATTAATCAGAAGAAGAATGAGGCTTAATGCTGCAAGGGTCATACGCTGCAAGGGTCATAAGTGGCAATAAAAAAATTTAAACACAAAAAATAAATTCCCAAATCTAAAACAAATTAAAAAAAACAAAACCAAAAAAAAAAAAAAAAAAAAAAACATAAAACAAACTACAGCAAACGATGTAAACCAGACACCGACAAAAAAACCCTCATAACCAGTCCCGAACCTCCTGCTTTAGTTTTACCTATAAGAAGAATGAGAAGTAGTGGATTTTGAAACCTTTACATTAATTTTGTTATTTCTATGTACAGATGATGATAAGAAAGAAAGAGATCGAGCTTAACGTCGACAGAAGCTACTAAGGTTATACACGACAGAACTACATCTTATCAATACAAAGTTAAAAATCAGATTACGTAAATCTGGAGCAAATGTCAAACAAAAAGAAGAATACAGCTTAAAGCCGCTAGAGGCAACTGCTCCTAGAGAGGTTTACTTACTAAATTTTACAGATATATATACTTCTAGAGTGTTTGGGCAAACGAATTAATAGAGGTCAATTATACCAATATAATCCAACTTCATTAGTGAGATTTGTAAATCTTTACGGACCCTTTAATGAAGTTACCTAATCTTACAAATCCCAAAATCTCTCTTAATCTTTTTCAACTTAAATCCCTTTAAACCCAGCAAATCTAAAGTTAAAAACATTCATTTTAACCCTTTAAAATTTTCCTAGATATAGTGTTACTCAGCTTGAGACAAAATGACGTTATTTGTTCACTTTTATTCTCCCTCATGACAGGTTTATGGTGAGCCGTAAATCATAAAAGTTGGAAAGTGGATCGCAACACCTTGCATTTGTAAGATAGTTAAAAAAAAAATTGGGCAACTTTAGTTATAAGGAAATGAAGGATAGTTCAAAACAAATGAATTGTAATTTGTCATGACGAGATCGTAATTACTGGGTGTTGTCAAATGAGCAGACACCTGTCAGTTGTCATGACAACCGAATTAGGAAGAATGGTCGATATAAAAGCGCAGAAAAGATGTCACCCGAACTCCCTATACATGATGTTGTGGTGACGCGTCCAAGTGTGGAAATGTGCGGCAAGTGAACATTCAGAGGGGAGCAAAGTTTGTTTTCTGATGGAAATGGCAGGTGGAAGATGGAAATGAATGAAAATACAGGGGTTTGACATGGAAGAGGGGAAATTCTCCAGTGAATAAAGGCGAATGTTTATAATGTACTTGCTTTTTCAAGTGACAAAAGAGGAAGGTTTTTTTTTTCCCCCTTTTCATTTTTTTATTGGAATGAAAGACTTTGGGTAGTGGGATTTCAAAAGTTGAAGCATGTTTTAGAATGTATTGCGGAATGGCCTAAAATGCTGCAAGACTGCTAATAAAGAATGCAGCTGGGTTAATTGCCATGAAGCATGATGCACTATAGCTAGTAATTATTAATGTCTTAATATTAAAAGCAAACCGGTAATGTATTTTAATCATTGTATGAAGCCATATGGCAATAGTTGTGTCATGAGAATTGACGTTGATAAAAGGTTGCAGCGTATAGTATTGTCTGATCCTTATACACTGAACAAGAATTAATACTGCCAGTGACAGGTACAAGTTTGAACAAGTAGAACTGCATACCCAAAATCAAACGGAAAATGGAAAAAAAACATTTTTACAGAATATAAAAACCTACCCAAAATCACATCCAATGAGCTAACACTAACAGTTATGTAAAAGAGAGAGAAAATGAGTTTACATCGCAAGAAGCTTCCAGGGCCATATGCGATGAGACAACAACGCAATGCACAGTCCGTAAAAACAAAAACTATGAATACAACTACTACCTCTAATAGCTACTAAACCAGAACTTCCATCTAGCTTTTTCAAGAGAGACCTCCAAGAGGAACCCAGGGGGGACAGTGCGGAGGTAGGAAGTTGGACATGCTTTACTTCTATAAAGATCGGTGCAGTGATGGATGCAGACACAGTATTGAGTATTATCAATATCATATTACTTCTTTGTAATTTAGTACTAGAACTCCTCACATGCATTGCATAATAATGCCTATTTCATTTGAAGATGCAAATTTAAAAAACAACTATCTAAACAATATTTGTTATCTGTATATTACTTTGTATTACAACTATTGACATCAGACAATACGTGAACTCTAACTCTTGAATTCCAAATAGTTGTCGGAGTATGGTTTACATTGTTTGTTGTAGTTTGTTTTTTGGTTTTTCTTCTAGCTTGGTTTGTTTTTGCTCTGGGTTTGTAGCTTGATATGCTCTTAATGGGTATGACCTCTGCTTTCGCTGGCAGCGTTAAGTTTTATTCTTCTAGCATATGGGCATTTGTTGTTTTAGGTGTTCATTGGTGATATACAGCTTCAGTTTTTGTGTTAAATCGAGACAAAGCATTTTTATTAATGCCACCATTACTTATCCATTGCTAATAATGAGTGTTGCATAAGTCCGGTTTGACATTCATAGCAAAAGTTGCAATGCCCAAAGCAAGAAGCAATTCACTACTGTATGTATGTTGAGTTTTAAGAATTTACTGTGTTGTAATAATATGAATATCCCTCCTTTTTATCTCTTAAGTTAATCCCAGTTCACCTTACAGAAAAGCAACTTTAAAATAATAAGGAACTTTAACTTCACTTATAGCTGAGTAAGCATCAAACAAATTTCCACCTTGTTTTCTAACAGGCACCGTTTTAGGAGAGAAAAAAAAAATGTATAAAAAAAGCAAACAAACGTGAGAAAAAAAATTCCTTTAATTAAGAGCTAAATAAGCGTAAAAAAAAAAAACTAGAAAAATCAATACACTCACTTCAGCACTCATCAAAAAAAAAAAAAAACGGAAAAAACTTTAAAACCAACCACAACGCCACCGACCGGAAAAATTCCAAATTTACATAGCCCAAACAAAATCCGCAGAAAAGCCACTTTAATCCAGGGAAAACATTTCTCATTTCCTATGACAAATGTCCACGGGTCTCCAACCGCACTTATTACAACCAAGCAGCCGGCAGAATAACGTCAAAACGCGAAACAAACTCGATTCCATCGGGCGCTCGAGTTGCCGAGAAATGGGCGTTTCCAATTCCCATACGACACGTCTTATAAGTCGATGATTTACTCAAATCCAACAGAAAAGGGTTGAGGGGGAAGGGGGGGAGAATAAAACAGACGCTCGGCACAGGGTATTGTGGGATGGAAGAAGACGGCGAGCTTTTAGCGACTTAGCTCGTGATTCGATTTGATCGGTAGCGACGTGACAGCAAAAAGAATTCTAATTCGGCGGTTGCATCCATCAAGAGAACGCCGAGTGGAACGCGAACGCGGCAAATTAATGCTTCCCCCCCTTCCATCTCTTACCTGGTAAAGGGAAAGGTGTTTCCGACACTCGACTTGACCAATTAACGATGGGTAAAAGACGCCAAACGCAACGCGAGTGCCCTGAGCTAATTAACTTATGCACCTCATTATACAGAATAATAATTAACATGGAACGATGCCAAATATATTTTTTCTTGTTATATATATATACACAAGTATATATCTTTGTTTTTTATGTTTAAAGTAAAGAGTTTTGAGTTGAGAGGAGATGAGTGTTTTAATAATTCAGGTGAGGAATTGCAGGTAGTGCCACTAGGGACTGTTCCAATTACCCAGAGTTCGACTCTCCCTTGATTTAGAGTTGATGGATGACCACAGACCAAAACACTAATTACTATGGCCTCTTGGTCATGACTTCTCGCTTTTAGGACTAACTTGGTAGGAATGTGTCTTTGTTTAATTATTAGCAAGGAGTGATTTCCTGGAGGGGGACATTAGGTATTTTAAGTGCTTATTTGATTAGTAGCGATTTATGTAAATGAGTGACAATCAAAATCCAATAATTTTTATTTTTGCAAATTGTAATTTCAAATTTCGCTTTCAATTTGGGGTTACATCGATTGAGTTGTGGATGGAAGTTTTATTATGGTGCACTGTGCAAGGCGTGCATTGCTATAGTTTTGTTGGTATTTTTTAATGCTTATGTCATGTGACAATCCATAGTCGCAAGAACCGGTCGTGATAACTGTTATTTAATTTTATAAACCAAAATTATTAGAAAGAAAGAAATCGGGCTTAATGTCACCAGTAGCAGCACGGGCCACACTCGACCAGATAATACGGTACACAAAGTCAAATGTGAACAAAACTATTAAAACTAATAACTAAAAGCTATCAAACCAGAGCTTCCATTTCGCTTCCTCATGGAGGCGAATGGATCTTCGAAAGAGGAACTAAGGGGGGACTGCGAGGAGGTAGGAAGTTGAACATGCTTTTACTTGCTTCATAAATGATACTCAATCACTGGTGATAGAGCTAGCGAGACCTCCCTATTTTACTATGTAGATTCACCGGTGATGTTGCAATGATGCAAATACCAATACTAAACAAAATATAAGAATACTACAAGTCATACTATAACAAAACTAGGAAAAGGTGAGCTAACTGATAAATAAACGACATATTGACTATGAGCAAATTATTAGGTGATCAGTTGTACTGACAGTATCATCATCATACATCAAAAAGAATAGAATGGGAAAAGCTTCTCCCGTTTACCTGAACAGAAAATTTCCAGGGCTCCCTGAATTTGGTGGGTTCGAGTTCACTGATCACTGAATGAACATGTGATCAAACAAATCTAAGAATTCTGCAAAACTAACCAGAGTTTGTGCTTTGGAACTCCAAGTTGGAAAAATCTTTCCAAATTTCTACATTTACATGAGAGTCCAATATCAGCCAGCCCGGTGAATAGTGCCCTTAACAGGTCCATTTACATGTGTGAATAAATCCAGTCAGAATCCTCTAACCTTAGATCGACAATTTTTTGAAAAATTTCACCACTGAAAACCGTTTTACGGTCCACGGAGTTGTAAAACTCTTCACATATGGTGCAGCTTTGAAGAATTTCTATTCTGTTTATACTGCCGCCACTTCTCTAGAACAAGTAGTGGTCCATATAAATTTAATAATTGTAGAATAAGTCATGGACTTTGTGGCTGTTTCATCTTTTCGTGTTTGCGTTTTTTTAATCCAAAAATAAGATTCAAAGAACTTCTTGGGGAAGTTTTTTTTTTCTTTAAAGTTGCTAGTATCGTTTGGATACTTTTCACACTAACTACCAGATATTGAAAATTGGACTTACGTACCAAATGAAAGAGCTGCAGATGGCCTAGCATCATACAGCTCCAAAAAGGTTCCCGCTTAGCGTATTATATATAATAGATGCGATTGTACTATGAAATGTTTTAGTAAGAAATAGTCCAGTCTTATTTTTCGTTATATTAATATCTTTCTCAAATATTTGAACTTATGTCTTTCTGTTTACTTTATATATCTTGCTACTCAACTCACTGCACCGTAACTCTCTTTTCTTCATCTGTAACATCCAAAACCTAGATTACATTTCCGAAAGAGAAAAAAAATAGCCATTTATTTCCATCATAATTCCCAAAACATTTCATGTTCTGTAAGAAACTTCAATTTCTCTCCAAAAAAGAAGAATCATAATTTCAATTTCACATTCAATTTAGGGTTAACATCGATTGAATCCCAAATAGAACGTGTCATGACGGATTCCCTTCGACTTTCAACCAAATAAAACTTCCGAAACTATTGTTTTTTTTGTTTTTTAATATAACCTTCTGCTTCCCACATCCTGTAAAAAGGGGGATAAGATCTTGCAAATGATTGCCAAACGATGCATCAAAGATCAACAACCTCTATTTCTCTATTCTCATCTATGGCGTCCAATTTCTCAGTTGGCCACCAGTTGGCGCCATGTGGATTTTGTTCTCTCAATGACACGCGAATCGCAATGAACACACGCCATGAATATTCACTCGACATCACCACTTAGGCTCGCTCGCACTACTACACCCCTTAAGCTTCGCTCCCAGTCCCCAGGTGGCGCCCAATTCGCATTCCAATTCCCCTTTTCCTATCCTCAACTCGCTTTTTTTTTTTTACCCCAGTTAAAAAAAAAGAAATTTGGAAGCACGTGACCACGATTTTTTTTTTTTTTTTTTACTATGCGGAAGATGATGGTCGAAGATGAAGATGAAACAATTCCGTAGAGGGTAGAAAAATGTAAATTGGGAACCGCAACATTTGCTAGGGAAATGGGATGTCAAACACTCAAGAGTTGAGAGAAAAAAAAAATGGTGAAAATAATTTCATTTATATTCATTTTCCCCGTTTTTTTTAACGAAAAATCATCCCGAAATTGAAATTAGCATATTTGTTTACGTCATTATTTATAAAAAGTGTCAAACAAAAGGAAGATTGATGACGCTGTTTAATAATTTCCTTATTAATGCGTCATATATCCCGTATTTGTTATCGATTGATAATTCCTGACGTAATTTATTAATTCTAAATATTTTTTAATTCAGAAGTTTTAAGGTCTAAATTTTTAATAGTGACGTGGCAATGCGGTGGATGAAATAAAAATGTAGTTATTAAAGTTGTGCGCAACTTACCTGGAATCGAATTGAGTTCCGTCGGTAGCGAGTGTGCCCGTGTAATGCATCGTTAATGTATCGCCCTTACGCGAGACTCGATCGCATCCCGTCTCTGGTTTGTAAATCACCTGCATCTGTAGCTGATCATCCGCTGCCCAGCAGACGAACTGTAAATGAGTCCAACATGCGAGCAACAGGTACATGAGACGAATAACTGACGACATCGGAGTAGGAGAACGAAATTACAAATTAAAAAAAAAAAACTAAAAATAGATAAAGTGGAATCGAGGAGAGGTAGAGAAACACGAGCCGCTCGACGGGGCAAGCGATTCACATCAACAACACTCCACTCCAACTTATACCACGTGGCCAATTCTCAACAGGACGTTACGTCATCATTTCGTAGCCAGTCGTTGCGATCGATTTCTTTCTCGAGCTTGTAGTCGGAAATGAGTTTTTTCTATTTTCTTTTTAATATTGAATTAATTATTTTATTTTATGTAACGTGGGAATAGAATGTAGGCTTAGTAATTTTTTTTTTGAATTAGTGTTATTGATTAGGCCTTTTGCTAACGGTTGGCTTTGGTGAGAACGGCTTTTTGACTAAGTACTTTCAAGTGAATAATTATCTACAACAAATCGAAATCACATAAAATATTAATACATTGAAATTTTATTGGTAATCGATTGGTTGGAGTTAAGTTAATCGTATTAATTTATTAGGTTATTGTGTGGGTTATGGCAACAGGCTTGATATATAAGGGAGAGCATGGTAGTGTAAGATTTTCCATGCGGCGTTTACACTGTTCCGTATGAATTTACCTACGAATGTTGGTATCCGTTTTCAGTTTCTCTCGGCATTTTCTACGTCCGTTCCGTCGTTTGATTCACACGATGGACAGTAAAGCGATCGTACGGCGAGTGGAGGGTGAGAGTTCCCTCTCTCTCACGTTCAAGTACTCAACACCGCACTTTGCGGAACGAACTTTCACATTCAACCGAAAACCAGATGAAGAACTAAAAATCGCATTGGCAAGAATCGGGGTTAAAATAAGCGAATTAACAAATAAGAAATTATTCCGCAAACAGAAAAAAAAGAAACCTGATGATGCGAGCGAATCGCAAACGGAGGTAGAAACCGTCAAAGTAGCTCCAAATATCACGTTATTAATCGACGGGAAAATAGTCAACGAAACCGAAACTATCGTATCGGAAGCGTTTAAACAAGGTGCGATTTTAAAAATCGATGATGTCGAGTTAGAAATAGAAGTTAACCCACCTTTAATTGCCTCAATTTCACTGCCGAAACACATAATGATTGGTTTTAATGTCTGTCCGAAAATCGATGTTGAGTTTAGTGTCAAATCTGAATGCCGGTACGTTTGGTACCGGAGTACGAAACGTTTTACATCGGAGAATGACGAAGGAGAGAATTCTCAGAAAGAAAAATCAAAGTCGAAAATAAATTTAGAGAAAATAGAGTGGGAACAAGTCGGAGAGAGTTTTTTTTACGTACCGAGTAATGACGATATCGGACGGTATTTAAAAATCGTGTGCGTGCCCATACGCGGTTCGATACACGGCCCGCAAATGGAAGCGGTCTCGCCCGTCGAGGTGAGCGCGGGACCGGGACCGTGCCCGTTTGAGAAAAGACATCTGTTTACAACGCAAAAAGCGACTGGAAGGTTCAAATTTTAAATTTTATTAATTATTAATAAAATTATTAACGTTTTATCCTATTTTGTAGTTCGTTTCGGGTTGTTACGTACAACCTTTTAGCGGATTTGTACGCCGATTCGGACTTTTCCCGCGACAGTTTATTCCCGACTTGCCCGCCTTACGCATTGTCCATCGATTACCGGAAGCAGCTACTGGTTAAAGAGTTGATGGGGTATAACGCTGACGTCATTTGTTTACAAGAAGTTGATTTTAAAATATTTGAAAACGATTTGACGGACGCGCTTACAACCTTGAATATGGAAGGACATTTGGCGAGTAAAGGGGGCAAGGTTGCGGAGGGTTTGGCTTGTTTTTATAACAAGGAAAAATTTCAGTGAGTCAAGATTTTTGAATTAATTAAATTGAGAATTAAATCTTATTTTCTTACTAGGCTTGTCAGGCACCAAAATGTCGAATTGAGTCAAGTTGTAGCTAAGGAAGGAATGTTTTCCGATTTCCTAGCGGTCATTGACGGAAACGATAATTTAAAAAGCAGATTCATGGACAGAACAACCGTTTTACAAATTGTCGTTCTTGACTCTTTAAATAGACCCGGTACACGTGTCTGTGTCGCTAACACGCATTTATATTTCCATCCCAATGCCGACCACATTCGCTTGCTTCAGGCTGGGGTGTGTTTGAGATACATAGAACAAGTTGTAGCGCAAGAAATAAGTGAAGGGTTTAATACCGGATTGGTGTTTTGTGGGGATTTCAATAGCACACCCGAATCGGGTGTTTACCAACTTTTGACTACGCAATTCATTCCTAGTGATTATGAAAGATGGAATACTAGTAAGAGAAAAGAAGTGAAAGATTTATTTTTATAACTGAAAACAATTTTTATCATTGCCAGCTCCTGAGGAAGAAGTCAAAGGGTTATCATTGTCTCATTCTTTTGAGATGATAAGTGCGTGCGGCACTCCAGAGTATACAAATTATACAGTCGGGTTCAACGGGTGTCTAGATTATATTTATTCTGATAGTCGACAGTTTGTTGTGAAGGAAGTGAGTTGGATTTTTTTTTTTTTCTTTTTGGGTTCAGAGGTGGAAATGTTTTCTAATATTTTTTGTGTCAGGTGGTTCCATTACCTAGTCACGAAGAAGTGGTGCAGTTTGAAGCGCTACCTAGTATTACAATTCCATCTGATCATATAGCATTGATTTGTACACTCGATTGGAAAAATAAATGAAGAGTTTATGAGGTAAAACAAAAATAAAAAAAGTAAATGAAATAATCCCAGAATCCTTTGTGTGTAATTGAAGATGTTTTTACATGAAACAAACCAGACTTGTTTTTTAACGATTATAAAAGAAAAATTTTTCTTTTAAATATGTTTTTGATCAAAGACATTTTTATTAGTTTTAACATTTATCAATGTATAAATACCTCTTAAATCAACTAAATTTTTTTTTTAATTTCCTAAATGAAGAAACGTTTCGCGTCTTGTGGGTGAAGGAGATGGAAAAGATCTCTCGATTGAGATAAGACAGATGCTCGTTGAAAATTCAATTAAGTTGAATGTATGTAACGGAATCTACACATTCTTGCACACATTGAATTGTGCAGCAACGATGTGTGATAATAAAACACAACATTAAGCAAGAGGGAAATTTTTACGTTACTCTTATCAGGACTTTCCTTCTGAGACAAGGGAATTGGCCGCGAATACAAATCATTCGCTTCCTACCTATTCCCAATAAGCGAAAGGCAACACCTGTCTGAATCTAACTCACAGATCAAACGGGAAACCGGGAGGGATTTGATGAAAACGCAACTCTTTGGGATAATAAACATCTATCTACTGTTCTTGAGGTGTTTTGATGGCACAAGAACTTGTTTAAGGTATTGTAATTGGTCTCACCAGTACAAGTGCTTTTAAGGGACTGTTTGTTGTCTCTCCCTGTATATGTTTAGTCTGAGCAATAAAATAGTAGATATATTTTACTTTCCTAAGTAAAAAAACATTTTAAGTAAACTATAATGTACCAACCGCATTCCAGTACGTAGCGCCATTAGAGCTGAAAGAGCAGCTGCTCCAGGCCAGTAAAGAACTGTAGAGTCTCCGTACACCTTTTCCCCGCGATCTAAAGAACTCTCTTCGGCCGGGAGGGTACGGGCAACGTCCGTACACCTTGTCCCCGCGATCCGATGCACTCTTGTCGGCCGGGAGGGTACGGGCAACGTCCGAACACCTTGTCCCCGCGATCCGATGACTCTCTTCGGCCGGGAGGGTACGGGCAACGTCCGTACACCTTTTCCCCGCGATCCGATGCACCGTAAGTCACCAAAATCTTAACTTTTTACAAGAGGTCAGGTTATCACTAAAATCTTGAAAATTTAACATGGAATTCTATGGGAAAGTTTTAAAATTTTGGTGGCTTAGACTGTAGTTTTATGCATTTATTAAGAGGTCAAATTTGTAGTAGCCATCGATTCCTAAAAATAAAATCGATTGTCGATTTTTTATACATCACAAGACAAGTTATCAGATGGCTCTTCTGCGCACCATCTTGTGTACGCGATTGCAACCAACACTGTAGCGGCCGATTTTTCAAGGTGGGCCAGAAATAAATAAAGGGAGAAGTATGACATTCATCCACACTTCAGAATAGGAAGCTGTGTGTTGTGTTTTGTTTTGCCTTACTTGGTTGGCATCCTTTTTTATCTGACAACTTTGACTAGTGGATGCCTAGCTTACTTGGCTTCAATTTGCAGTGGGCTGATTTTTGTTTATAATTGTTCTTTTTTACTAATGAATAAGCAGATTTTAAAATGTAATTTGTCTGACTTAATTTTTAGTAAAAGAAACCTTAATGGATGCAGTATATACTGTGTTTTTATTCTCTACTGAAAATGAATACAGCACTTAATTGCCAAAGTCAGAGGCTATAATATTGTACATGATAAGTTATTCTCGATTAACTGCAACTATTTTTTGAGGCTTCGGATCCAATAAAACACCGAATTTGCTTTCTAGATTAATGCTGGTACCTTCAACTGCTTTAAAAGTAAAACGTTGAAGTACTGATGTAACGAATAAAAAAACTTCTAATTTTCCAAACTTTTCGGCTATACATTGCCGCTTACCTATCAAAGAGATTAGTAACATTTGCGGCTACAAATGAATATTTTATTTACCTAATGAAAAAGGAATAACCTGTTCCTTTCTTTGCTTTTGGTAACTTTCATCTAAAAAACGTTCGGGTCTAAAACGTTCAGGTTCGGGAAACACCTCGGTATCATAATGCACACCCCAGAAAAGAGGTAAAACTGTTGCTGATTTTGGTATAAAATAACCATTTAAAGTCGTATCTTCGGTTGTACTAAAATATCAGTATTTTATAGTTGGTTTATTTTGACTACATGAAGAATACTAACCAATGAGGAATGCCTGTAGGATCAATTGAGGCAATTCTTGTAGCCTCCATTAAAGTAGCTTCCGTGTATGGCATAGACTTAAAATCTGTAAAGGAAGGTACTCGTTCTCTTCCGATAATATCATCAATTTCTTCTTGAACTTTAGTTTGAATTTCAGGGTGTTTGATTAAATACAAAAATGTCCATATTAAAGTAACGGCTGTAGTGTCACTTCCAGCCGCAAATAGATCTGTCATTGTTTTGGCCAAGTACTTTTCTGAAATTGAAACGAAGCTGTAAATTAATGAATTTTCTTATAACGAATTTTCCCCTAAACGCTTTGATTGAATTTTCTATTTTTTTAGCAAATTTTGTTTTAGATATTTTTAATTTGCTTTAATGAGATTTTCTTCTCTCGTCGCAGTAAACATTTGAAATAATACCAAAACGGATATTTTTGAGATTTCTCAAAATACCAAATATCGTCTTTAGTTCAACGTCCGGTATTTGAGAAATCCTAGTTTAAACTGTATTTTCATACCGTTAATACTTGTAGATTTCCCTTTGTGTCTTTCTATTTCACTCAACCACGCTTCAATGAAACTATCTTGAGTAGCTAGCATATTACTAGATTTGTGCTCTTCGAGTATCTTCTTCATACATTTTTCTAGTTGCTTTACTGGCTCTCTAAACACAGTATTATGGGAGAAAAAGGTTTTTTCAATCATTACTGTATTTACAATTCAATGGAGACTCAATCCTATTAATTCCATACTTACATAGGACTGGCAAAACCGAAAAGTCTATTTACAAAGTCGGGTAAATGAACACCAGGATTATTGAAAGCAGTTCGTGTCGTAATTTCTTCAATTGTTCCAAGAAGATCTTTCAATATTTTACTTTCGTAATCGAAACGATAACCGAAAATAACAATGCAGATAACATTTGTCACACTTTTTCTAATCATTGCATCAAATTCTATGGGATTTCCGACATTTTGTTCGACACTTTTAATAAGATAATTTTGAATTTCATCCTAAAACAAATTATTTTTTACAAAATAAAAGCAATATTATTGACATAATAATACTTGAATTTTAACTTCTATTGACGATTTTCCTACACCCAAATCTTTCAATTTCGATACAGTGAATCTTCTCAATTCTCTCCAAATTGGCCCAGATTGCATCATGCTAAACCCTGTGTTACACTTCAAAGTCAACATCTATATAAATGCATTTATAGCTCTTAATACCTATAGAAAATTTCTCTAAAAAATCAGGCCTTCCAGCAAAGATGTCAGCTTGCCCTACAAACGCTTTTTGTATAAGATTGTATGATGCTAAAACAATTATTTGTCTTCCTGCTACTGGTATTCTGTAAAGCAAAAGCATCTGGTTGTATTGGAATTGGATTAGAAAGTTTGATATTTAGTTCACTTACGTGAATACATCTCCATATTTCTTTTTCAATTCCATAAACGTTAAATGAGGTTTTTTGCCTATGTACGGCAGGTAACCTATTAAAGGTAAACCTTTCGGCCCTGGTGGAAGATTTTTGGAAGTTTGGTTGAAAAATTTAAGATATAGACTTAAAATGAAGGCAATAGATGCGAGTAATAATACTAGTGCCTCCATCCTGTGAAAAGTCTGAATTCCCACTAACCCCACTAATTGAGGAACTAACCTAAATACTCTTATTATTGTGAGATTAGAAAAGTCTTGTGTTTTATCTGATTGATTTAGAGATTGCTAACAATGCTTTTAAGACAAATATTTGGTTTCATAAAAGTTAAATGAGATTATTTTGCCTACGCACGCGGAAGATAACCTAATAAAGGTAAACCTTTAGGCCCTAGTGGAGTATTTTTGGAAGTTTGGTTGTAAACCTTAAGATAGAGACTTAAAATTAGGGCAATAGATGCGAATAATAATACTAGTGCCTCCATCCTGAAGTATGAAAAGTCTGAATTCCCACTGAAGCCAAATGAGGAACTAAATACTCTTAATGCTATAAAAACTTTTTAATATGTAATGCAAGAAAACAATTGCTTTTAAGTTCAATACTTTAAACTCACTCAATGAATGAACTTGACTATTTTATCTTGCTTTCAATTCATTTTGAAGTTATCAATAGATTTAATAACGTCACAAAAATGAAGGAAAAAATAGCTTCATTAATTAAAAGCTTTCAATTATAAAATATATTAATTAACTAAGCTGTTATTGCAGCTGAAAGTATTTAAAATATGACGTGGTCATTTGGAAGTCTTGTGTTTTATCTGATTGATTTGGAGATTGCTAACAAAGCTTTTGAACAGGCGTAAGACAAAGCTTTCTAGGAAAATTTGTTCTTGTTTTTCATCTTTCAAACTAAAAGGTGTTTCAATAAGGCAGCTGGGCCTCAAAAGAAAATTTGTTTTTATCTTTCAAACTAAAGATGTTTCATTAAGGCAGCTGGGCCTCAAAAGAAAATTTGTTTTTCATCTTATGACCAATAAAGAAATTATAAATTATACGTTTGTGATCATAAACGTAGATAGATCTTGGCGAAGGAGTACAAAGCAGTCTTATCTTGTGTGCACGCCTATTTCCATAGCCTGTTTCCCTTTATACATATGGGTAGGATCTGAGAGTCTGCTGATTCCTAATCGCGCATTGAAGTTGTTATTTTCTCGTGTGGTCACTTGTTGTTGGGCCCATGTTAAATTCGACCCTTGTTTGTTGTGACTCAAACTTTATGCTTATATTTGGTAATATTTTTTTTTTTTGGATCACATTATAATTTTCAAATGTGAAATGGAATTAGTATATGAAATTAAGACAGAAAAAAATGAAAGATTACAATCGTCTAATTACGTATGCAATCTTTCATTTAAACCCAACTTGTCTTAGGGGTTGAGTGATTCTACTTTCTGGTGGGATAAGATTTTATTTGCCTGAATCTGAAATGAATGTGAATAAAAAGTTCATCTCTGATTGACATAAACTTTACATTTTTTTATAGTCAACGTCAATTGATAACTGCAATTACTTAATTTCCGATTTGTCGCTGCTTTTCGCTACAGTTGGTTCAGCTGCGTTTATAACGGGTGCTGCATCTACATATTTCGCATTTCACATTTTTACATGAAACGTTGTCATGATCCACATTTCCACCGTGGTGGACCATGTCTGCTGGAAGAGCAGAAGATGTTTGAACAACCATCGAAATGGTGTTTTCTCGTGTCTACTGTCATCTGTGTGACCTTAGAAGAAGATGCCTAGCAGACGACATCAAGGAAGTTCGTTTACTACCAGTAGATGGCGTTGGTCGACTACACCCACCTGTGATGAGATTGAAGATGCCCATCATCATCCAGATCAGCTGACCTTCACTCCCATGCGCAGAAATTGGTTTTTTGGCGCCGCCTGGCGACTTCTCATCGGGGATTGAGCTTGGCCACTTCTAGCTTGGACGTCGACACAACAACATCTCTGGTCGTCTCTTACATACAAATTCAATATACTCTTTTGTATATTTGTTTGTTGACAGTGTGTTATCACACCTGTCTGATGTAAGCTAAGCTAGAATATAATCTGTGTGGTTCATGTTTCATTACGTGTTTCGTCCTTATTTTAAATACCCCGGTATTGCTCCTTGTTATGGAGAGGTGGACCACAACCGCGTCTTCTAACTTAATAAGTTGAACAGCCGGGAAGAATCCCTTGCTTGCGGCGTACGCGCTTCTTTTAAGGTATTTTGTGATTGTCCCTTAACTATTAATAATCCCCCCGCCGACCTACGTAAAAATAACGTTTGAGTGGGCGACGAGACCATGTGAGAGGCGGCTGTATTTGTTCGCGAACGCGTCTCTTATTCTAAACCATGGTCGACCTGCAGCCTCAGGCATGCGCGGATATAAAACGTCGAGTCTCGTGTCCCTGGGTGTTTTGTGGCACCTTAGGAACGTGACAACGTCAACCAGTGTTTCACCCAGTAGGAACTTTGTCTAATATTTTGATTTATCCCGTCAAATCGTGTCGTCTTATCAGCGTACCTCAAGCTGAGTGCACTTTTCTTGGACGCAAACATTAACAAGTTCGAGATAGGTAAAAAAACAAAGTTATAGAATTATCTATTCTGTTTTTGGCTTTTATTTTAACGGGTTCCAAGTATCATTTCATAACAGCTAGAAAAGAAAGTCGGCTAGTGTTAGTTCAACCATCTTTTAAAGATGGGAAACTTTTACTCGATGCGCTAGACATGGCTACATTGGAGATGAACATACCAGGCTCCAAAGGTCAAACTCGTGTTTGCACGTCAGTTCCAGATTTCAGGTGACCCTAAAATCTACATAAAATTCTATGAGAAATTTTCAAGATTTTGGTGTCACCTAACCTCCTGTAAAAAGTTAAGATTTTGATGATTAGACTGCACCAAAATAAGGAAATTAAAACTTTCTTTACACAAATATTAAATTTTTTTTTAATATTCAAAAAACATTAACAAATTTTTCCCTATAGACAGTTAATGTTTTTTATTATTCATCAAACAATGTTAGTTTCGCCACGTGATTCAAGGCAGCTAAACTGATAGATAATTTTGAAAGTTTTATGCATTTATTAAGAGGTTCGTAATTTTTAAGGCAAATTTGTAGTTGCCATCCATTCCTAAAAAAGAAATCGATTGTCGATTTTTTATTCATCACAAGGCAAGTTATCAGATGGCTCTTCTGCGCACCAACACTGTAGCGGCCGATTTTTCAAGTTGGGGCCAAAAGGGAAAATTATGACATTCATCCACACCACAGAATAGGAAGCTGTGTGTTGTGTTTTGTTTTGCCTCATTACTTGGTTGGCATCCTTTTTTATCTGACAACTTTGACTAGTGGATGCCTAGCTTACTTGGCTTCAATTTGCAGTGGGCTGATTTTTGTTTATAATTGTTCTTTTTTACTAATGGATAAGCAGATTTTAAAATGTAATTTATCTGAATTAATTTTTACTAAAACAAAACACAATAAATACAGTTCATATGGTGTTTTTGTTCTCTTACTGAAAATTAATAACAGCACTTTATTGCCAGAGACTATAATATTGTACATGATATGTTATTCTCGATTAACTGCAACTATTTTTTGAGGGTTTGGTTCCAATAAAATACTGTATTTGCTTTCTAGATTAATGCTGGCACCTTCCACTGCTTTCAAAGTAAAACGTTGAAGTAATGATGTAACGAATAAAAAAATCTGTAATTTTCCAAACTGTTCGGCTATACATTGCCGCTTACCTGTCAAAGAGATTAGTAACATTTGCGGCTACAAATGATTGTTTTATTTACCTATTGAAAAAGGAATAAGCTGTTTCTTTCTTAGCTTTTGGTAACTTTCATCCAAAAAACGTTCGGGTTTAAAACATTCAGGTTCGGGAAACACCTCTGTATTATAATGCACAGCCCAGGGAAAAGAAACAACTGTTGTTGATTTTGGTATAAAATAACCATTTAAAGTCGTATCTTCGGTTGTACTAAAATATCAGTAATTATAGTTGGTTTATTTTGGTTTCATGGAGAATACTAACCAACGTGGAGGACATAAAGGTAAAGTTGATGAAATTCTTGTAGCCTCCATTAAAGTAGCTTGAGTATATGGCATAGATTTTAAATCTGTAGTGGAAGGAACTCGTTCTCTTCCAATAATAGTATCAATTTCTTCTTGAACTTTAGTTTGAATTTCAGGGTGTTTGATTAAATACAAAAATGTCCATATTAAAGTAACGGCTGTAGAGTCACTTCCAGCCGAAAATAGATCTACCAATGTTTTGACCAAGTACTTCTCTGAAATTGAAACGAAGCTGTAAATTAATGAATTTTCTTATAACAAATTTTCCCCTAAACGCTTTAATTGAATTTTCTATTTTTATAGCAAATTTTGTTTTAGATATTTTTAATTTGCTTCAATGAGGTTTTCTTCTCTCGTCGCATTAAACATTTGAAATAATACCAAAAACTGGTAGTATTTTTCGAGATTTCTCAAAATACCAAATATCCTCCTCAAGCTTACTGACATAAACCATGTGACATTAAGTTATTGAGAAAAATAAAATTATATTATGTCCACTGTAAAGTATTTGGGGAAAGAAAGTCACTTAGGATTTTCAAGAAGATTGGTAACTGATTGCAAAACAATGTTATGCTATCATTATATTAGTGTTTTTAAAGTTGATGGTTGTTGTGATAGTGATAAGTGTATTACCGAAAAATACTAGTAAACCGGTATTTTGAATATTGGAATACCGAAATACTGGTTTTGCAAAACGTCCGGTATTTGAGAAACCTTAGTTTAAACTGTATTTTCATACCGTTAATACTTGTAGTTTTCCCTTTGTGTCTTTCCATTTCACTTTTACTTAACCACGCTTCAATGAGACTATCTTGAGTAGCTAGCATATTACTAGATTTGTGCTCTTCGAGTATCTTCTTCATACATTTTTCTAGTTGCTTTACTTTCTCACTAAACACAGTATTATGGGAGAAAAAGGTTTTTTCAATCAGAATTGTATTTACAATTCAATGGAGATTCAATCCTATTAATTCCATACTTACACAGGACTAGCAAAACCGAAAAGTCTGTTTACAAAGTCGGGTAAATGAACACCAGGATTATCGAACGCACTTCGTGTCAAAAGTTCTTCAACTGTTTCAAGAAGATCTTTCAACATTTTATTTTCGTAATCGAAACGATAACCGAAAAAAACAATGCAGATAACATTTGCCACACTTTTTCTAATCATTGCATCAAATTCTATGGGATTTCCGACATTTTGTTCCACACTTTTAATGAGATAATTTTGAATTTCATCCTAAAACAAATTATTTTTTTCAAAATAAAAGCAATATTGTTGACATAATACTTGAATTTTAACTTCTACTGACGATTTTCCTACACCCAAATCTTTCAATTTCGATACAGTGAATCTTCTCAATTCTCTCCAAATTGGTCCAGGTTGCATTAAGACAAACCCTGTATTACACTTCAAAGTCAACATCGATATGAATGCACTTATCGCTCTTAATACCTGTAAAAAATTTCTCTAAAAAATCAGGCCTTCCAGCAAAGATGTCAGCTTGCCCTAAAAACGCTTTTTGTACAAGATTGTATGATGCTAAAACAATTATATCTCTTCCTGCTACTGGTATTCTGTAAAACAAAAGCATCTGGTTGTATTGTAATTGGATTAGAAAGTTTGATATTTAGTTCACTTACGTGAATATATCTCCATATTTTTTTTTCAATTCCATAAACGTTAAATGAGGTTTTTTGCCTATGTACGGCAGGTAACCTATTAAAGGTAAACCTTTCGGTCCTGGTGGAAGATTTTTGAAAGTTTGGTTGTAAATCTTTAGATATAGACTTAAAATTAAGGCAATAGATGCGAGTAATAATACTAGTGCCTCCATCCTGTGAAAAGTCTGAATTTCCACTAACCCAAATTGAGGAACACAATATTGCGAGATTGTGTTTTATCTCATTGATTTAGAGATTCCGTGGTTCTAAAGCTCTATCAGTTTCAGTTGTCAGATCCACTTCAATTATACTTCCCTGAAATAGTTCTGGCCTTGCAATTGATGGGCTAGATAACCATCTTGGTGGTTGCCGACTTCTTTGAGAAAAAGCAAAAAAATGTGACTATTTACCATCATGATGATATTTAAAAATATTTGTGAAAAAATTGTGTTAAAGAAAAAAAAATAATTCATTTGGCTAAAATATAAACATTTTATATAATGCAACTTGTCCTTCAATTTATAGTTAAAAATGTAATAATTCTTTCCAATATATGGTAGATAATATAATGCTTATCAGTTTGTTTGACAATTATTGTTTTGGGTTATGGCTGACCTCAACAAAAGATAATAGCTCCAGCTATCTGTCATGAGATCAATGACATTTGACCTTGACTCACTTAAAAATTATCGAATTATTTTTAACTGGAGTTTTTTTTTAAAATTCAAATTCAAATATCCCACCATGAAAGTTTATTGCATATTGCAGCTTTTTTGTTTTTTATTCATTTAAAAGATTCGAAATTCCAATTTTATGTACGTACTGTTAGTTTCCAACATCCACCTTTTAATCTAACATTTTTAGGAAAAAGTATAAATGACCTGTAATTAAAAAGCACAACATTTCCTGCCTCCAACATCAAGTAAATATGTTCAAGCGACCTTGAACTGTATTTCTTCCATTTCAAGTTTCCTTGATTCCAACGCCAGGAGTGTTTGTTTAAAAAAAGATTTTTTTTTTTCTTTAATTTAAAATAATTTTATTACATTAGAAAATTTATTCCATTGACAAGCGACATTAAAAATATACATTTCATTAACAACAGTCTATTCTTGTTTCTAACTATTACTTTTTATTAATAACCATTTCGACCCATTTCCATTTCGAACCATTTCCATTTCGAATCATTTGTTTTTGAACCAAATCCATTTCAAACCATTTCCTTTCGAACCAATTCCATTTCGAACCATTTCTTAATTTGATTGATTTTGAACTGCAATTACTTTTTTTTCGAACTGTTTCCAATTCCTTTCGTACCATTTCTGTTCTCTTCTTTCTATTTTATTTCTAACAATTTCCTTCGAACCAATTCCCTTTCGAACTAAATACTGTTGATCTATTTCCAGTTTCAAACTTAGTTTTTCGAACTACTTCCTTTTCTAACAATTTCTTTCGTACTATAGCCTTTTCGAACAACAAGTTTTCGGTCTATTTCTTACACCGTATTCGGCCCTGGTGGAAGATTTTTGAAAGTTTGCTTGTAAACCTTTAGGTATAGACTTAAAATTAAGGCAATAGATGCGAGTAATAATACTAGTGCCTCCCGTAGCCTGAAGTATGAAAAGTCTGAATTTCCACTAAAGCAAAATGAGGAACAAAAGACTCTTTATGTTGTAAATTAGAAAAGTTTTGTGTTTTATCTGATTGAGACAAATGTAAACCATAAATAATTATCTGATTGATTTAGAGATTTTAACAAAGCTTTTACGACAAATGTAAATCATAAATAAAATATCATGAACCATATTTTATTATACTACAAAGTATTATAAAAAAAACGTTTTATTACAAATATTTTGTAGTTTTCTCTGATACATTTAACATTAAAGTTTTTAAACTGGTCTAAGGCAAAGGTTTATAGAAAAGAAAATTTGTTCTTGTGAGTTTTCATTTTTCAAACAAAAGATGTTTTATTAAGGCAGTTTAAAATCTTGAAGGTTTTTTTTTTTTTTTTTTTAATACTTATAATAAGGGCCGGTTTTACTCACACTCAACAGATGCAACATATGGGCTTCAAAAGAAAATTTGTTTTTCTTTATTTATCAACTTCATCTTATGACCAATAAAGTAAAAAGTTTGTGATCATAGATAGAAGAAAATAGGCAAAGGAGTACAAAGCTATCTTGTGTGCACGCCTTCACTGTTAAAAATAAAGGTGGTACACAACACCTAAGTTGTCACTATATGCACCTCCTAAAAGTAGTTGTAACTATCGCAATACAAATTTTAACACTGTTTCAACGCATATAAGGTGTAAGCTTATAGCACCCAACTAGTGTTCATGACAAATTCACTCCCTTGCATGTGAAAATGGTGTTACAGTTTGTATTGCAATAGCTGTAGCAATGGTGTGTACTACTACCTTTAGGAGGTCCATATAGTGACAATTGCAAACACCCTTTTCAATGTTTTATACCAACTTTATTTTTAACAATGTATTTCCCTTTACAGTTGTACATATGGGCACTTCTCATAGGATCTGAAGACAGTTACAATCTGCTGATTTCTAACCCACATTGAAGTTGTTATTTTCTCCTCTGGTCACTTGTTATTAATTTCCTAAGGTTTTTGACGAACAACAGTTGGATTGTTTGGCCCTTGTTTGTTATGACACAAACTTTTATGTTAATATCTGGTAGTAATTTTTTTGGATCACGCTATAATTTTCAAATGTGAAATAGAATTAGTACATGAAATTAAGACAGGAAGCTGTTAAGAATTCTACTTCTGGTGGGGATAAGATTTTATTTTGCTGAATTGAATTTGAATAAAAAGTTCATCTGGTTCAATTGATTACATCATCTCTTATCTGTGCGATTACTTAATTTCCGCAAGCCCATTTGACAAAATGGGCGATAACTTGTGGCTGCGTTTCGCTACAGTTGGTTCAGCTGCGTTTTTAACGGGTGCTGCATCTACATATTTCGCATTAAATCACATGAAACCTCAACCAGTGTTTCACCCAGTAGGAACTTTGTCTAATATTTTGATTTATCCCGTCAAATCGTGTCGTCCTATCAGCGTTCCTCAAGCTGAGTGCACTTTTCTTGGACCCAAACATGAACAAGTTCGAGATAGGTAAAACACAAAGTTATAGAATGATCCATTCTGTAAATGCATAAAAATATTTTAGGTCTTTTATTTTAACCGATTCCAAGTATCACTTCATAACAGCTAGAAAAGAAAGTCGTCTAGTATTAGTTCAACCGTCTTTTAAAGATGGCAAACTTTTACTCGATGCGCCTGACATGGATACATTGGAGATGAACATACCAGACTGTCAAGGACAAACTCGTGTTTGCACGTCAGTTCATTTTTTTTTCTACTTTTATTCTTCCTTTTGACATAACATTTTTTTAAAAATAGGGTTTGGGGTGAAAAAGTAAATGCAATTGACTGTGGACGTGAAGTAGGCGAATGGTTTGAACAATTTCTTGGACGAAAAGATCAAAGTGTTCGTCTTGTTTATAATCCTTGGCAAGACGGAGGAAAACGAATTTATGCTCATTGGAAAAACTGGGATCGATTCAAGAAACATGACAAGGTTTGCTAAACGCAATAATTGTACACAACACTTGATTTAGTTGAATTAATTTGACAGACGACTTTAGCTGACGACACTTCCTATATGATGTTAGGTGAAGGTTCGGTAACAGATTTAAATAGTCGTTTGGAAAAGGCAGTTACACATCTTTACTTTCGACCTAATTTTACGGTGCAGGGAACTCATCCATACGAAGAGGTGATTTATAATAATTTTTAGAGTGGTGTTATAGGTGTAGATATTATTTTTATGATAGGATTCGTGGAAATATGTTAAAATTGGATCTAATTGTTCATTTCGTGGTATTCGTCCTTGTACTCGGTATCTTATTTTTTTTTTTAGGTTGTATCTTTTATTGATAAATTTGTTAATTTTAGATGTATCTTTACTACAATTGATCCTGAAACAGGCATTCGAGCACCTGCCGAGCCTTTGAAAACTCTTAAGAGGTTACAAGTTTGTGTTAATGTCGAAATTAGTGTTAAAACTTATTAATTTGATTTAGTTACCGCCGAGTTCCAGACCCGCAAGTGAGAAAGGCAGAAGGAGATTCGCCTATTTTTGGTCGCCATTTAGGAATAGATTGTGGAGGAATTGTTCGGGTCGGAGATACTGTTAGTGCATCTTTTTAGATGCTGTTTACTAACTATAAATCAAGGTTAACTGTCACGTAACAAACCGAAAATTGACTCATAATAAAATAAACTGTGGTACAAATTTCGTTGAAGCTGTTTCTGGCTTTTATTTTTTGAGCTCGGTAACATTAGTAGGGTAATTTTGATACTTTGGAGAGTGAAGGGTGAAGGGAGGTGGTCTGAAAAAGTTGAGATGAAAGTTCTGGGGATTGGTGGCAGGTGGTGGGAGTGGGAGTGGGCGTTGCAGATGAACAGGAAGTTAATTAGAAGAGAATGTTTGAAACAGGAAATGTAAATCTTTGAGGGGAGATTTAGAAGGAAGTGTGAATCTTTCATAGAGCGGCAGGTGGTTTAAATCACTCAGTGGTTAGTTGGTGCAACTTATCTTAGATGGTAAAGAACGTGCTAGCTGGTTTGTTAATATTTTGATGTTAGAGCTTGAAGCAAGATGGCAAAATGTTCTGCAGTGCAAGAAGTTTTAAAAATGGATTGATGTGGAAGGATTTTCTGTAGAAGGTGAATTTTTAGTGAAAGAACTTGGCATTTTGAAATATTGTTGGCAAGTTGGAAGATTTGCCAGCAAAATGGCGCTTCTGTGTTGGTTGGTTAACAAGGAATATTCATGGAACGTGTTTTGAAGACAAAGAAGGAGACTTCAAGTTGTGTGTTTTTATGTCATTTAAAGGTGGGCAAATTGAGAAAAGGTTTTTAGAAAACTACAACATACCTTACTTATATTAAGAGAAGATTGGCTGTCCAAAATTTGAAGCATTGTATGATGGATCATGTGTAAATTTGCCAACATGTATAATTTGCACACATCTTTCACTGCAAAGAATCGTACAGTCCACTGCCCACAAGTATAGAGTGTATGTATTTTAAAAAGTGGTGTTGTGATTCGTTGAGGGCTTTCACGGCCAATGAGGAATATGAAATGAGACATGACATTTTCTTCTTTAATTACAATTTTCATCAGTTTACAATTTGCTATCAACAAAATAACAGCAAACATGTTTTAGTAACACATTTTAAAGGTTCATTTTCCTCCCCAAGGTTGCTGAAGTTGGTGCAAACATATGTTTGCACCTCAATTCTCTCCCCCCTTAATTGACTTTTTTAAAACTCCAAGTCACACCTTCACACATATGGCTTCCAGAACCCCCCAACTTCCCCATCGAATCCTTTCCCCATTACTTCCATTACTCCTTATTGCTACAATTCGCCCTCCTCCACCTTACAACCCATTATTGTGCTTTCTGATTCCTCCTCATCTGAGGATGAGGAGGATAGCTTCTTTTCCCCAGCAGATTATCTGCTGAATAACTGCAAGATTTTTACTGGCAAGAAGTCCAAAGACAAATGTGTAATTTGTTGAAAGAGAGTGAGTAAAGGCTGCAAAATTACCTTTCTAAACTACGAGCACTCTTTTCACTCATGCTGCATTGGTCGCTGGTAGAGTGAGTGGATTTTATATGCCCCATTTGTTGGTGGCCACTACCATATAATGAAGACCTCTTCGAGTAAGTTTTTGTTTATAACCATTTATTTTTTTTATTTTTTTAATGGGTTTTTTGTTTGCTATATAATCAGCTCCTCATTTCATCAACATGCAGCATGTGAAACCATAGCTAGCACATTCTTTACTAAGATAAGTGATTTACACCACCTGCTACTCTAACTCTATGAAAGATTCACACTTACTTCTAAATCTCTCTTTAAAGATTTACATTTCTTGTTCCAAACTTCCTCTTCTAACCAACTTCCTGTTCATCTCCAATGCCCCTTTCCCCTTTCCCCATATCATCTACCACCTGCCACCAATCCCCATATCTAGTTCCAGAACTCTCAACTTTTTCAGGCCACCTCCTTTCACCCCCATGTTACTATTCCTGTACTAGCCCCCAAAGTATCCTATAACATTTGCAACTTGTTCACTGATGATGCTTAATTGTGTTTGTGATGGGTGTGGAGAAAGAAAGAAAGAAAGAAAAAAGAAACGTTTCGTCGCCAGTGGCTGCCATAGGGTCATACACGACAGGACAACCCGAAAACGCAAAGACAAAACCAGTAAAATCCAAATATGAACAAAACTATTAAAATAAAATAACTAAAACCTATCAAACTATAGAGTTTCCATTCTGCTTCCCCAAGGAGGCCATGAGACCTCCAAGAGGAACCCAGGGAGGACCACGCAGAGAAGAAAGTTAGACATAATTTACTTACTCCATAAAATTTTACTCAGCCCAGAGACCTAACTGCTTCATAAAGTGTGTGGAGAGCGTAATATTGATTACAAAACGTGACGTCATTTGATAACGTCACCTCTACTTGTATTATTTAATTTCCTGTTGGCAAAATGGGCGATAACTTGTGGCTGCGTTTCGCAACGGTTGGTTCAGCTGCATTTTTAACAGGTGCTGCATCCACATATTTTGCATTAAATCACATGAAACCTCGACCAGCATTTCATCCAGTCGGAACTTTGTCTAACATTTTGATTTATCCCATCAAATCGTGTCGTCCTATTAGCGTACCTCAAGCTGAGTGCACTTTTCTTGGACCCAAACATGAAGAAATTTTAGACAGGTGAATAATCCGAAATAAATGAATAAATTTTATAAATGTATTAGAAACATTTTAGGACTTTTGTTGTAACCGATTCCAAGTACCATTTCATAACAGCTAGACAAGAAAATCGTCTAGTATTAGTTCAACCGTCTTTTAAAGATGGCAAACTTTTACTCGATGCGCCAGACATGGATACATTGGAGATGAAAATACCAGACTGTCAAGGTCAAACTCGTGTTTGCACGTCAGTTCATTTTTGTTCTATTTTTATTCTTCCATTTGACAAAACATTTTTTTAAAAATAGGGTTTGGGGTGAAAAAGTACGTGCAATTGACTGTGGACGTGAAGTAGGCGAATGGTTTGAACAACATCTTGGACGAAAAGATCAAAGTGTTCGTCTTGTTTACCATCCTTGGCAAGAAGGAGGAAAACGACTATTTCCTCATTGGAAAAAATGGGATCGATTCGAGCAACATGACCAGGTTTTTTAGATAATTTAAATATTAATTGTCGAAAAACTATTGGTTGAAATCATTTTATAGACGACGTTTGCTGACGTCAATGCCTATATGATGTTAGGTGAAGGTTCAATGACAGATTTAAATAGTCGTTTGGAAAAAGCAGTTACTCATGGTTACTTTCGACCTAATTTTACGGTGCAGGGAACTCATCCATACGAAGAGGTGATTTATAATATTTTGTACAGAGTGGTTAAGATATTATTTTTATGATAGGATTCGTGGAAATATGTAAAAGTTGGATCCAATTGTTCTTTTCGTGGTATTAAGCCTTGTACTAGGTATCCTTTTTATTTTTTAGTTTTATCTTTTATTGATAAATTTGTTAATTTTAGATGTATCTTTACTACAATTGATCCTGAAACAGGCATTCGAGCACCTGCCGAGCCTTTGAAAACTCTTAAGAGGTTACAAGTTTTTGTTAATGTCGAAATTAGTGTTAAAACTTATTAATTTCGGATTTAGTTACCGCCGAGTTCCAGACCCCCAAGTGAGAAAGAGAGAAGGGGATTCACCCGTTTTTGGTCGCCATTTGGGTATAGATCGTGAAGGAGTTGTTCGGGTTGGAGATACTGTTTACGCTTCCTTTTAGATTCTTTTTGCTAATTATTAATCAAGGTTTATTAATAATTACGGTTACACATATATTGTAATTGTATCTGACTATCACGAAAGAGAAAATTGGCATAATAATTAATAAATTGTGGTACAGAAAACGGAAAGGCGTTTTTGGTTTTTTTTTTTTTTTTTTTTGTAAGGTAATATTGGTGCTTCCCATATTTTGATTGACCTTTTGGATGCTTGAAAATCATGCAAAATGTATAATTGCGATTTTAAAACCCGCGCCCATTTCTTCCCTTGATGCCATGCGTTTGCAACCAATCAGAGTCGCTGTCTGAACGGTTGGTTTTCTCATTCTCAAAATGGCGTCGTCCGATGAGGAAGATAAGTCAAACGTGTGTGCAACAGATACAACAAACGTGCTAAAGACCAAAAAAAAGGAAGTTGAACCTGGCGTTATATATTTAAGTACTGTTCCTCCGTCCTTTAACGTAAAAAAAGTTCGCGAAATATTTTCTCAATTTGGGGAAATAGGAAGAATATTTCTACAACCTAATAGTAGGTGTTAGATTGCTACATTTCTGTATGCATTTATTAAATTTTTCTGTGTTTTTTCAAGGCAAAGTGTCTAAACGGTCAGCAAACTATTTCACTGAAGGATGGGTGGAATTTAAAAATAAAAAAAAAGCTAAGAAGGTAGCCAGCACGTTAAACAACACACAAGTTGGAGGCAGGAAAAGAGATATTTTCTTCGACACCATATGGAATATTAAATACTTACACAGGTAATGGAGTTCATTTTGTTACCTGACGGTACTAATATCTTCTCGTTATTTAATCAGGTTTCGTTGGACTCACTTAAACGAACGATTAGCTTACGAAAAAGCAGTACGGCAGCAGCGTATGAGAGTAGAAATAGCTCAAGTCAAACGAGAAACGAATCATTACGTTGAAAACGTGGAGAAGAGCAAACGCTTTAAACGCATGGAAAAGAAAAGGAAAGAAGAAGGAAAAGAATGGACAGAACAAGAACCAATACAAGTGAAACAAATGCGAGAAATGTCTGAGGAAAAATCAGACAATACAGCTGCAGACATTTCTCTCCTTGCCAATGTTTTCTCAAGATGATTTAAAAGTATTATTTTTGTTTAAATTTCTTCGTAACACGAAATTTGAATATATTAAATTGAGACATTGAAAATTTCGTCAGTCTACAGGTTTTATAACCTCAACTTTATCCACTGCAATAATTTTCATTGATTTAGGCTCCCACAACTGTGTTAGCCTGATTCAATGTTTTTAGTTACTATATGACTCGGAAATCATTTAATGCAATGTCACCCTAACCTAAAGCTGTCAGTATGACAAATATAATGACCCATACCCCCATATATATGTCATCCTGTAGACACGTGTGTGGTCAATCACTATGTTTATGGGCCACAATGGGGAAATCAAGTTTGATTTGACATATTTCAAAATGTTTTCTTTATTGTTGCAATAGATTGTTCAACTTTAACTTTAAAAAGTAGTATAATACATAACAAATTATTTGCTACTATAGTTTTGTATAGTGATATTTTAACATTTTCAAAAAAATTCGTGGCGAGTCGAGTTAAATACGATAACAACAACATTACGTTGAAAAATTGGTCACAATAGCTTCATAATTATTAAAAAAAAAAGAACAATTATGTCCAAAAGCAATATTTAAATCGTATAAAAACTAAGTTTTCAAAACAGTGGCATATAATGAATAACTTCCCTGAGGAAAAAAAAAAAATATCAAAAAAATTGAAATTTCATAATTTCATTTCCCAAAACAAAACGTATGCGTCACTTAGGTTGTCTTTAGTCGTCTTTTGTCTTACATCACGGTATCCTCTTCCGCCCATAATCGTTAGTAAAGTCCTGGGAGCTTCAGAGTTCATTTCCAACTTTGTAGTTGAAGCGGATGAGGGTTCTACAATGGATGTGGCTGATGATGCTCTTGAAGAGTCGCCATCCGAACTTGATGAAACATAGATTGGTTCACTGGCTGCTAAATTGGCTAAATCTAGGGACTTGGGCCTTCCTGCTTTCATTTTCAACCTTCGGTCTAGGGTACTAACAGTTGTTGGAAGAAGGAGGTCAGGTTCACTTCGACGAAACGATTCGTATAAACAAGTCTCTCCAACATCTTCAAAATATTCTCGTACATTTAGTAAGTCCCCATATAGTCCATAAACGTCATAATCATCTGAATGATGAGTTCCACTATCCTCATCCTCCGAGCGTGGAACTCTTAAAGAAGGCGATGGTGAAGGCATGTTTTGTTTAATACCTACAACAAAAAAATGTTATCTCGAACTTAGTTGTGACTTAATTGGCTATTACCTGTGAATAAGCCTGGTGTACTCATCTGAGCTCTCAAAGGTGCCTTTGGTGTAACCGGGGCAGACGAGCAAGATAAATGCTTGGTTAATTTTAAGCGAGTTGCCTTGTCATCGTTCATTCTAAGTGGTAATGATATGGGACTATGACTTGTCAGTGCTACTAAAGTTGTAACTGGTCCTGCAAGTGTGTGATATGAAAGGGAAGCCCGTCCACTAATAATTGGGACACCTTCCAAACGTGGCAAAGGAATGTTAAGGGCAACACCCACGTTGGTTCCGACCCAAAGTAGACCACGGCAAGCCAGCATAGACGATACAAAAATACATCGGGGTGATGAATGGTCTCTGTCTATTAGAAACAAGAGTTAGGAATTTTGTTTTTAACTAGTTGCTATTAATTATACCTGACACAATTTTGCTTATATTAGCAGCTACGTTAATGTCTTGCAAATGCTTAAACGTTTCCATATGATACAAACAAACTGTTGCAGTGTTCCGTAAATTTATCCACAATCCAATTCCAGATTGTGCCAATAGGTACACATTACCAAGCTGTTCGTGATTGACTGTAAAACTTTTCTGAAAGTTACAAAAATATGCATTGCAACACGTTAGTAAATATTGAAATAAGAAGAAGAATGAGGCTTAATGCCATCAAAGAAAGTAATGAAGCTCAACATTCACTATGGGATAGTCACAAAACCAACAACACTAAAGCACAAACCTAAACTTCGGGAAAATAGCCAAGCTCATGCTAAAAGACAAAGCATAGCAAAACCAAATACTTAGAAAAACTTAATATTTACAAGCAAGCCCGCAACCGAAATATAAATTGCAACACTTTACGAAAATTAGAAAATTGACCCAAAGGAATAACCAAAAAAAAAAAGAGTCAGTCAAACTTACCGTAACTTGACCACTCCAGCAATCAATTAATGACACTTTCCTCCCACAAGCAGAATAAATAAAATTATTGTATGGTAAAAGTGATGTTACTGGATCAGTCCCCAAATTGACAATAGTGTTTTCTTTCAAACACCATCCTTTATCTAAACCAACAAAAGTTTTATTTTAAATGCTATCAAAAATTTTACTACGTTCAATCACATACCAGATACGCGAAAAATAACTACATTCCCATTGGCTAAGCCAGCATACATTTTATCGCGATAATGTTTCAACTGTAAAACAGGAGCTGATGTAGAAACGAATCCAAGACTTTCATGCCGTTCAGGATCGAATCCAGAAAAAACTAAAATCCTTCGACTGTCTGTACCCATCCAGACTGTCCAACCTCTTAGACCGGTTTCTCTAGATCCTAAACCAGGTACAGCTTCCATAGTTGAAACTCGAACTTCGGGTAGTTCGAATGTGGTTATCTTTTTGGCGTTAACTTGTTGGAGGCTTAAAACACTAACATTTTAAAAACACATTAAAACACTGCTAATAGTTGAAAGGGTGAAGTGATTTACTTAATATTGGTATTGACACCATCACTACTGCAAACCCATAAATACTTAAAAGACTTGCTGCTAGAAGATTTCCCACTACATGTGTAGTAGCAAGCACACTTCACTTCATTATTATGTGATGTGCTATGAATTGGTGCAGCACGTACAAACAAAGGCATTTTTGTGCTGGGTCTAATTTCCGTTTCAGACACATTCCATGCTGGTGAATTATTGTGGTCTAAAGATAGAATAACATTTTTTTTTAATTAAGAAGAAACGAGAATTTCAAAGAAATTCTACCCAATGCTAACTGAGCCATTCTTAAATCTGTAATCCATTCTTTGGTAATAGTAGGTTTATTAGTTTGGAACGTCATCATTTCCTTGGAATTCCTGCAGGGGAAAAAATGTGTTACTGGACCAACCACACCTTCAATAAAAATTTACTTGTTCTTAGTTGGTATATTGATTTGAAGACAACAATTATCAATCCATTTAACTTCTTCATCTTTATCTTGTATTTCACGCATGATTTCTTGTGCGTGTTTTTGTAATTCGGTTCCTAAACCCTAATACAAACATTTAATTACAAGTCACACAGAAAAAAAATTTATCTTACTTGATAATTTCTTTTCAATGTACCAACCAAAGCAGTCATCCGTCCAAAAATCTCAAAGTCGTGCATCAAATCATTCATTTCTTGGTACAGTACATGAGCATTATCACTAGTCCCTTTACTATGCCTATTTTTTCCAAATCCTTTTCCTAGTAATCTATTCAAATTAGGGGATAACTCTTCCAGAAGTTCAACTTCAGAAACCGGAACTGCCCACTTCAATGAGTATCTTTCACTATTCAAACTGTCAGCAGACCTAAAGTAATTTAATAAATTAACAAATCAAAAGCAGTTTATCAGATTTACAACTTACGATTGGGAAACAGACACACAGACGAGCAATTCATTTAACAAAAACAAACGTCTTTCTTTGCTTTTGCTAATTTGCCCATCTTGATCAAATTTTAATTGGGAAAAGTTGTCTTGACGGAGGAGATATTGCTGCCGTCCTCCATCTGTTATGGACTTGAGAGAAAATTTAGCGGCAACATGGTGAATTAGTTCTTTGACTGCATGATGCTGCTCGCTTTCTCTCTTCCGTTCGTTGAGCATTTCTGCTAGAGATTCGAGTTGAGTAAGAGCTAGTTGCAGGTTCATTCGGTCGTGATGATCATGAGGAATGTGTTTAAGTAAATCCTGAAAGTTAAAATCAAATTTAACTCCACGAGAGTTAAAAATCCCTCCAAAAAATGGTACCTACTTGAAGGAGAAGTATGAATTGTGGGAACCTTTGTACGGGTTTAACCATCAAGCCAAAGAAAGATAACCGGTCATTGCTTGTGATTTGCTTGACTTTCAAAAAATCAGCAAATGCAGATTTTCGTTTGGATTCTTGTTTGGCTAACTCCATAGCTGTTGAAAAATTGTTTATAAATCCGCTATACATGTCGAGGACCATGGACTTGGAAAACTGTGAAGTGGAATATGTTTATTAGAAACATTTTAATATTAACTGACAACAATTTCAGATATTTATCATTGAAAAATTAACTTACCGACGCAATAAACACATCTCCAATTCTCTCTTCTCTATCCCACTTTTTAACATAGTCAGCTAATGCGATTCGAAACATAGCATGGCATTGCTGAATCTCACTAACCCGGTAGAAAAGCACTTCAATTTTGGATTTACTTAAAATAGGTGGATTACTTTCTTCCAAAGGTTTTTTATAATCCTTAAGATTAAAATAAAATCATTAAATTTCAAGATCAATAATCGAAATGTAATTATTTACATTTAATATTCTCTTAAGGGCAGAAACGTAAGCATTCTCACTATGTACCAAATTGCTCACAATATATCTACGTTTCACTTGTTCAGGTGACAGACCAGGAGGCATTGGCGGCAGGGACGGTGGATGGAGCTGCATTCGAATTGAGTTGCGATTGTCACTCTCCTCTTCTGATACCTGTGCCAGTTTTCGAGTAATAACTTGACTGTTTTTTTCCAAATCGTATTCCTTACGCCATGGAAAAAGATATGTCTGTCTTTTTTCACTCTAACATGAAAACAATAGAACCAACTTAGTTAAGAAAAACAAAGAAAGAAATCAGGCTTAACGTCAATAGCTAGGTCCATACGCGACGGGACAACTCAAAAAGGCAAAGACAAAACCAGTAAAATCCATACGTGAACAAAACTGTTAAAACTAATAACTAAAAGCTATCAAACCAGAACTTCCATATGCTTTCCCAAGGCAGACCTCTAAGAGGAACCCAGGGAGGAGCAAGCAGAGGTAGAAAGTTAGACAAGCTTTACTTGCTCCATAAAGTATATTCAGTCATTGGTGACAAAAACCAAAGAAAAAGAATAAAGCTTAATGCAGCCAGTAACGTCTAGGGTAACACGCTGCAAGGACAAGTTAAATTAGAAAGACAGAATCAACCAAAAGCAGTGAAAAACACTAAAGCAAACACTGCAAACTAGACATAGAATTGAAACCTCATAACCAAGTCAGTATTATAAAATCTATTCAAAGATCCAACAGTAACTTAAATCAAAACAACAATTTAACTACTTACTGGCATTATGGCTTCTCGCTCTCTGTCATCTTTATTTTTACTCAGTCTTCTTGTGACAACATTTTTAAGCGTATTTCTAAGGCTGGCCAAACTAACTTTCCCGTAACTCTTCTCACTTTCTGTGTCACTCCTGTCGTCGTACGGCTCAAACTCTTCAAAGTAATCGCCATTTAGATCACTAGATTTATGTAACTGGGACATGGGAAAATGGTTTGGATGTCTATAAACCACTGCACTGCTGTTTAGATTTTTTTCTATGTCCTCATAAATCTCGTCATCTGAGTACACACTGCAGTTTCCACGCTCACTATTTACATCTTAGAGAAAGAAACAAATGGAAATTATATCTTACACCACAATCAATTAATCGACTAATTTTTCATTTTAATTTGTTTTTCTTTTCAATGAAAATTGACCTTATGTAATACTCTGTTGAATTTGAAAAACTCACCTTTATAATACACATCACTAGTTTGTCTATGCGAGTCGTCGTACAGCATATAAACTGGTTCATCAATGGCAGACTCTCTTACTCTTGAGTAAGATTCTAGGTGGGGCTTATCTGTAAAGAAAATCAACAAAACATGGTTATATATGTCAATCCACTTTTTTTTTTTTCAAAAATAGAGAGGAAAAGCATTTCTTAAATGCTTATCCTCACGAGAAGGTCATACCAATTATTTTAACTATTCAGCAAACCACCTGTTACTTCCACTTCACTTTATAGAACTAAATAACATAAACTTACTAAATATTTCTTAAGAAATGTAGGTCACCTTAAAAAGTCGAAACAACTTTCTTTGGAACTAGAAAAGACCCGAACCTTTTTACAATGTGACTAATTTCCTAGTACAAGTGAAATGCCTTGAAGCAAGTTAAATGTCATTAATCCAATCCACATTCATATCCTCACTGCACTAAGTGACTCACATACGAAGAGGAAGGGAAAAAAAAAAGCAACAACCAATTGCAATGTTAGGCGTTCAAGATGGTTGAGAGTAACAAAAAAATTGGCTTTCTGCCAGTAACATTTGTCTTGCATTTTATTACTTTTTTTCGTTCATGATAGAAATTATAATTTTTGTTTATCGAAATTGAAGAAGATAAAAAGACTTTGGCCTTTTGTTTGGAAATTAAAAAGTGATGTTTAATTCTTCTTTATGTACAAGCTTAATGAAGATTTTTATTCCTTAATAATCATATGATCTATGCAATAAATTTTAAGGACTCTTAATAACTTGATTTGCACAGTCACAACTTTATGTAATAAGTATGAGTTATTATTATTTTCAAAAAAACCATAGCTTTCTCTGATATTTTTTTTTTTTTTATTTTCAGGTCATACTGCCCTTGGCAGGCTAAGGCTGGCTTGAATTCATGTACAAAAGATCACCACCTGATTTCCTCCCCCCCCCCATCAGAAGGTGAAGAATCTGAAAATATTCCACCCATTAGATTAAAATTCCTAGTGGATAATACAGGTTAGTGTGAAATAAGTTTTTAGAATGTCAAAAATGTGTGATGGAGACAATATCTCACATTTTTGTCACTGCACCCTCTTTGTAATTATTATTTTATAATGGTCACTCACAAAAAAATTTTAACATTTTTTAAACAGAATTTCATCACATCATTTTTGGTGCACTAATCAATTAGATTTGATCACGGTGTTTTGACTAAAAAAAATGATCACTTACTTGATCATGTTTTAGTCATTTGATCAGGAGATAACTAGAAAATGGACCATATGTTTAAGAAATGACCAAAATGCTGAAAACATTCTCCAGAGGTTTCTCCAAATTTCTCAGTGCTTGAAAACATTTGAAATTGATTAAAACCTAATATATTTTTAATTCGAAAAGGAAGTTACAAATCTCCCACCAACAACCCCCAACTTCCTCCATCTGGAGTTGAATTGACATCAAGAGAGGGATTTAAACATATTTACCGGAAGTGCTGACCACCGACTCTACTTTTCTCTCCCCTCCCTCTTCAAACAAGTTTCTTACCTCTAGATAAAGATGGCAGTCTGATCCATCTTTTTCTTTTAGACATCGGCGTCGAAGTTCCCACGGGTTCCATTTTCAACATTTCTTTTCTCAACTTTATTTTAGGCGAGGCCAATATTCCGGCCGCCGAAATTTTTCGCTCCACTGGTAAAGACGGCAACTCTCTTTGAGACATCATTCTCCCACCATTCGATAGAGAAATGTTATTAGGCATTATCATATTCTCCATGTCCAAACTTAGCTGCCTTAAGCCCAACTCGTGTTGTTGTTCCACTCTTTTCACTTCATAAAGCACATCATTTACAATGCTTCTCCTCGTCTCTACTGATGAGTTCAAACTGGGTCCAGTGCTATTACCACTTCCCATTGATATTGATTCACAATCAACTTGCTCGTAATAATCAGACTCTTCTTCATATGTTACCGTTTCCTTTGTCTTGTCGTTATATTCCACGAGGTTTTCAACCTCCTGACAGCCTTCTCTCTCTACGCCTTCACTTTGACTTTCTTCTTGTTGTGGACTAACCTCATTCACAAGTTGGAGGGGAGTTTCTTCTTCTTTATCTTGGTTGGTGGGGTGTGAGATTTGCACCACCCTTCCCTCACTCGTTTGGCAGCATGATGAGACACTGGGCTGAACTTTACCTAAAGTAACCTCTTGGTTGTTGGTGATTACCTCATCAAATTGTTCTTCTGTATGTAGGACATTGTCTCGCGTTGAAATTTTTGTTTCACTTGGTTGGGATATGAGTGTCTCCCCTACGGGCTGCTCAGTTGGTGAATGTGGCAACACCTGCTCTAAGGGAGGGCAGATGTGTCCTTCTTCACCTGGCTGCATCATAATAACAAGATGGCTGAGTTGGTGGGTGTTATTACATGACTCATTTTTAGTCTAAGGTCGGTCTTGGAATTTTTTTTTTTTTTTTTTGGAACCTGTAAATAAATTTAAAACACTTGTACAGTTTTAATTTAGACCTTGTTCTGATAACAGTTCATAAATTATGTTGTTGATAACCAAAAGGATTTTTATCTAATTGTTTACATTCAATGATTTTTCGTGTTTTCAGGTATTCTGGGGAACCTATAAAAAAGTTTTATTGGATTCGAGGAATGTTTTCTTCTTAAATATTTGAGTTTGTTTATGTAATTTACAAGCAGTATCGTATTAAATGCGAACTGCGTGTGCTAAATATAAACTAACGAAGGCAGAGTTTGGAGTAATGTAAACAGTAAATGCTAGATTAATTTTTGGGTATTAATTTTGCAATGAAATTTTAATCTTGAGTTAACCACCGATAGACCATAAGGTCAGAGATTGTTTAATTACCTTTGATATAATCAGCCTGTCTTCCTGGGGTTTGAGTTTCTGTACGATTGCTTGAAGAAATTGAGTCTTCTCTTTGGCTATACCCCACTTATCTTCGCCATGTAGATCGCCATATTGACACATTAAAACCCGGTTTGGCAGTTTATGGTCCTCTTGTGATTGGGTAAATGTGATTCGTCAAGTAGGAAGTTCAGTTTTTATGACGCATGTATGTTAAGCAACTGATGCAGCAACCTAGACGTTGGATAGGTGGCGCCAGCTTGTGGTGAAGTTTGAATTTAGCGTATAAGGATCGATTATAAAAGGGTCCCGCAAGTGAAATACCCTAAAGAAATCTTTCCATAACTTTACTACTGCACGCGGCTTGTCATGTCCCATTGAAAAGTGAACTGGAAAATTTAACCTGGCTTGAGCTATGGCCTAGACCATCCATCAGACCACGTTTTGTTCCAACCCTTGCAAACAGTACAGCAGCTTTCAACCCCTTCCGACTGAAAGTTTCCGAAAAAATAAAGACACGCCTCTATGGCATTAATTGCTTCCTCTTTCCCATCGTCGCAGTAGTAAAGTTATGGGAAAGAGGAATGACCACTGTAGTAGGGTGTTTAACTGTACTATTAAATTTGCCTTTACAGTTGTACTTGTTTTCGCCTCGTGTGACCATATTGTAGTTGTAGCTGATGATGGTGGCGAATTCGAAAAGCAAAAAGGATTCACAAATTCCAATATAAGTGTTGTCAATAGTTCTTTACTAGTCCCCATTTCCATTCGAGCCAAATAAGAGAACAAATGATTCAGTAACAGATATCTAAGATGTTAATTCAAGATCCTCACTTACTCAGGCAAACCAAATTATAATAATAGTTACAACAACATGACTTCAATTTAGAGAGGAGTCAAATGGATGTGCCAGACAAGAGACTTTTGATTACGAATTAATATTCATTCCTTTCTGTATTAATAACCATTGAACACTTTCCGGTTCCGCAACCAACGGTTACAATTTCACAGATTTATAACCGGTGGTAATGGTTGAAAATCAGAGGAGATTACCCAACTGGATGATGAGAGCAAACCGCTACTATTTTAAACGCCAGTTTTATCGAGAAATGTTAAAACTTGCCATCGTTTTTAATTCTTCAGTTGACAGTAACGTTACAAGTTTTAAGTACAAGTTTAGCAATGAGAAGGTCTAGTAGTAGAAGAGCTCCTGCAGTACTTACTTTTTTATCCAAAGTCGGTCTGCCACACGGCCACATTGTTCTTCTTCTGCCATAATGGCCGAGACAAATTTTCAATGTGTTGCCGGAGACTGAACTAACCAAATATCGCATGTACCGGTGGTGAGCCCTGGTGGCAGCTCGGTGAGAACAGTTTTTAGTTCCCAAAACAACACCCAGCTGGTGCTGTACGACCACATATCTCAGAGGCATAAAAACTGCTTGGTAATACTCATGTTTAAAAAAAAAAATTAAAAAGAGGGTAAAAAATAGCAATCCAATCATCGTGATGATGCCTTAGAGAATTATTTTCCAAAAAAAAAAAAAAAAAAAATTGATTCAAAACACCAAAATCCCAACACAATTACTCAATCATTGACTTGGAAAAAAACATTAAGGTGTGTCATCCCCTAACACCATGATCTAGGAGAATCATTCATAAAGGCGTCTGTGTAAGACAAGTGAATAGCAATCTCACGTCGAAGGCCAACTGGTGGCAGTTTTTGCGATTCACGCTGAAATTATGTTCCAATTCCCAATGGTCAACGATGATAAATGAGGCGAAGCAACGGAAGGAAAATCAGGGGAAAACAGACTGAGCCTCTAAGGAAGTGACATCATGTGTTACTTGATTAATGGATGCGAAAATCTTCATCTTCATGTAATTGTTTACTCCTATTTTGTTTTTATAAACAGAGGGGGAAAAAAAATTTTGTCAATCAAACGTCACTTGACGAATCTCCCAAACTCGCGTGACGTAATGTCAATCGACGCATGTGTGCCTCGACGGATAGATTAATTAACTTGATCCCCTAGTTGGCTACCAACATGGTTTTCCCACGATAAGGAACACGTCCTTTTCTGTAATGTCATCAACCCCCAAACCATGTCCTTACACATTTAACTAATTGCATTTGATATTATAATTTGATTTTAAACGAATCTCAAAACATGTCATCTTATTGAAAATTGTCAAGAATTAACTTTGATGCGTTCAGATTCGATCAACTGAACATTGCACATTACAGTAACTCGGGTGAAATTAATAACACGTTATTTTTTGCATCCAAATAAAAATCTTATTAAGTTGCAATCAATGTTAATCTGGTGATTCATCTTGCAACCCCAACACCAAGTAGTGGGGGAGGGGGCATTTCCCCCCACCCCCACCCAACCTCTCTCAATGCCTTATCCCCTTCGTGTTCGTAGTTTGCTCAAGCATATCAAGCAGCTTCTCACCATGGACCACATATGGGACCATTCCCCGTTCGACTTTGTCGACAGATGGCGCGGTTCTGGTGGACGTCATGTCCTACAAGGAGTATTGACGTGAGTTTAGTTGGTGCGAGGGGGAGGTATTGCAGGAAATGCACGTGACTTTAAAAACAAATTAAGTAGGGAGGGAGTTTGTAAATGATGTGGGTTTTCAGTTTTAAAAAATTTTTTTTTTGGTTTTGAGATTGAGTCCTTTGGGGAGTTGTTATGAATGGATGGGAGATTACATCAGGAATGTGTAAGGAACTGTCGAGTGTGATTCATGGGTTTTTACTAGAAAAGAGACATTTTTGTAATTAGGTTTTTCTTTCTATAATTGAGACAACTGCATGTTAGAATGGTCAAGTGTCTCATTTTGTGAATTAATCTTTGGACCTAAATTTAATCCAAAATTGATACCAAGATCAAAAAGGGGGAAAGATTTGCGGGTTTATAGGATAAATGGAAATTAATAGGATTAAAGGCAATCAATAAAAGTGTTTTTGGAAGAGTTTAAGACGCACTTTCATTAATGACGTCATTTTTTTTTTTTTTTGTTTAATTTTTATATTTTTTGTGGTGATGAGTGATATTGGTTGAAGTGTGGAAAATATGTCTGTCCTTGTCCATTGGGTGTCCCAATTCAATTAAGAAGAAGTGAGACGTTGACCGAGGTCAAAACAGCAGCTTTCTCATCATGGAGTTGCGGTTGTCCACTGCTTGTCCACTCGTATTGCCTCTTCGTTTTGACGAGGATAAGAATTTATGAAAGAAGTATTTTTGTAAAAACTACATTTACAACATTTTTATTATGGTAAGATTTGGACGTGTGTCTGCACTGCACTTGCAAATTCAATAAAAGAATAAAAAAAAAAGAACATTTGTACTGTTCGCCAAGGCGTGACCAGAAGCCCGTTTTGCATGATGGGCAAGGAGATGTGGGGTGAGACAGTCGGAAGAAAATACGACCAAAAGGGACTCAAAATTAGGCATAAAGTCGAGCTATTTGAATAAGCATCCGTCTGAACGACGAGGGGGAAGTGGCCATCAAAACGGGCCACCAAACGCAGGTTGAAACGCCAAATTTGATCATACAACGGACTTCATATGCATGAGACCGAGAAACGACAAACACACTGCTATAACTTATTCCAAACGACAAAAATCTCAAATGTACACCCGATTTACTACAAAGATAAAAAAGAATGAGACATTTATTTTTTTTCTTTTTGCGAAAAACACGAAAAAATTTAACTCTTAGAATTTCGTGTTAGAAATTACAGTTTCATTTCAATTGATTTTCATTGAAGTTTATTTTGAAGAAAAGAAAAAAAAAAATGTTGAAAAAGTTTATTTTAGTGAAATGAGATTGCAAATTTGCGGTGATTAGATTGAAGCAAGATGCAAGTCAAGACATGTCCGAGATCGTTGTGCATTCAGTATTTGAGCCGCATGCCCATCATGCGGCATTAGTGAACTGGAGGCCCGTGTAAGTCGCGGTGCAAGCAGCTGCTGACAGAAAACAAGCGCATTCCTTTTGATTAGTGCAAATTAAATTGCAAACCCGCGTCGCCTCTTCGCACGGCTTAACTTAACCCTCGACTGGCGTGCTCCTATCCCGTGATGCAATTACTGCACCACACTTCCCCCTCGCTTTATCCCCAGTTGCCCCTTTCCAACTTTGACAATGGGCATCCACTAACTAATACAATTTGCATCTTCAACTCAAACAATATGCTAATCAGAGGTCTTTCTAATAAGAAAAATATTTTCTTAGATCAGAGCCGTTTTTGTTTTTAAGCTCCTCCTGCGTTTTATTGATGGCCGCATAAAAATTGTAAGCGAGGGAAATAAATTGCAAAAGTGTCAATTGAGGTTGCAGTATTTTTCTCCGAAATGGAATTCGTCGAAAAGAGAATTAGAGAAATTACGTCATTGGGGGAGGGAGATTTGACGTCGTAAGACGTGTGTCCATCTTTTGGTATGGGGAGGTTCCGTAATCTGAGTTGCACGTCGTGCTTCATGTAAAATTCAAGAAGTTCTCTTACGGAGCAACTTAAAGTGATCAATCTGGATCAGGGTGAGGTAAGTCGGTCGGAATTAATTTTAAATGCCTTCTGCAGCTTACGATAGCTTCTCTTCTCTCTCTCTCTCTCTCTCTTACTACTCGTATCAAATGGTCAAAAAAAAATAATGTTGGAACATTTTCTTCGTATTTCGTAAAAATTCGTATGTTTTGTAAAGGGTTTTTTGACTTATCGATTGATGTTAGAAAGAGGGGGTATGGATAAGTGTAGAAATAAGTAATTTGCACATTTATTTTTTTTTTACTGCTTGAGAGTGTGTGTATAAATTTTGCAAGCATTTATCCTAGTGTTTTGCTTAAGGGTGTGCCCTGTTGTCACGAATAGAGCGATTGCAAATGCAAACGGCGCTGACACTTATGAATACAAATGAAGATGTTTAGCGAGTTGACGAGAAAAGATCCGCCCCCGCGATCGTCTCAGATGCTCGAAGGAAACACTCAATTCGTTCCAATCTGGTGAACGATTCCTTGGGTTTTGTCTCGAGGGATTTGTTCCTATCTTCACTTTGACTCGAGTCTTTGCGTGATTAAGGCGCGACGACGTCTTGACGACACCCAAACTCCCGTCTAATTGACGTAATTTACCATCAAACTGTTTGATACGATGGAATTCTCTTCGGAGATGGCCATAAAATATTGGCAGCCGCCATCTTCCTTCACTTGCCGCCATTCCGCGCTCGAGATAAGACCATTGGAGAGAGAGAAGTGAGGAGGTGCCATCATGAACATGTCATTTGTGTAATTATGGCAATTTGGCAAAGAAAGAGACAAGTTGTAACACAAAGTGCACTTTTCCGCATCTTTGTTAGGCAAAATAAAACCATTGAAAAACTTGGCCGTACACTCTGTTGAATGATTTTGGAAGTAGTAGGTAATTCGTGATTTAAAAGTAATTTTCATTAGTTTAATTATTGAGGATATTCGACTTCTTAACTGACAATTGGTTCTTTAGCTAACCATCAGAATCATCTCTCTTTAGTCGTTTAGCTGGATGACCATCTCCAATCTGATTTTATAAGGAGGATTACCTGTTGTTGGTTCGTGAATTACAGTATCATCTTCTCCTAAATTAGTGTTTATGGTACAAATAAGCGCGATATTGGCTCTTTCTGGAACTTCTCATATTCTCTCTTGCCAGTCCTATGCACCTACACTCATTCATAGAACTAAAAGTGTTGAATCACACTTAAAAAAATTTTCGAAAATTTTGCAAAAACATTTTGCAAGTAATTGGCCGCTTTTTTTTTTACAAAATTTTTGCAAAATATTTTACAATTTGCAAAAATTTCACAAAAATTTTACAAATTTTTTGCATAATTTATAAAATTTTGCAAATTTTTTGTAAAAAAAAAGCTAATTACTTGCAAAATTTTTTTGCAAAATTTTTTACTTGGGCCTTTTTTTGTACATGTACGCCTTACGTAGTACATCTTCCCTTTTTCTATTGCCTCCACCATGGAAAAGATGTACAAAACAGGATCACGTGTAAAAGTGTTGAATCACACTTAAAAAAAATTTGCAAAAATTTTGCAAAAAAATTTTGCAATTGGCCGCTTTTTTTTGAAAAATTTTTGCAAAACATTTTGCAAGCAATTGGCCGCTTTTTTTTACAAAATTTTTGCAAAATATTTCACAATTTAAAAAATTTCACAAAAATTTTACAAATTTTTTGCATAATTTATAAAATTTTGCAAATTTTATGTAAAAAAAAAAAGCGGACAATTACTTGCAAAATTTTTTTGCAAAATTTTTGCAAATTTTTTGCAAATTTTTTTACTCACCTTCTTGTGTACATGTACGCCTTACGTAGTACACCTTCCCTTTTTCTACTGCCTCCACCATGGAAAAAATGTATAAAACAGGATCACGTGTAACTAAACGGTGTACAGTAACACCTTGGCAAGATGTATACGTTCATATAAATGGTGTATCAACCCATGTCATGTAACACCCTTTTTTCTATCAGTGTAGGTTCTTTGTGAAGAACTACAGTAGTGACAATTGGATTTTTAGAATTCAGAATTATACATGAAAAGTGTCTTTTCTTTTCTTTTTTTTATATATTTTATTTTTGAAGAGCGTCTTCTGGTGTAGAAGAAACAAGTTTAGCTATGACACAGTTCACGTGTGTAAATGTGTAAATCGTATTGAAGAGCCCGTGTTTCTGATGCAAATTTCACCAATGTGCCGATCAAATAAAGAACTTAAGTGGATTTGGGTCCAGTGATGGCGGTCCATGCACAAGGAGCTGTGCATTCACCGATGCGTGGGCGGATCGGTTGATGGTGTACCCCCCCAAGCAGAAAACGAATCCTGATTCGTTCAATAGTGTTAAAGTTAAATTAATTTTGCGGTTTTTGGTGTGGTGTTGAGAAAAGACGCACACTCTAAGCTCTTTCTCTCTCTCTCCCACCAAATCGCATTTCAACTTAATAACAGATTTTCGCTATACTGCTCTTTTCTTGCACTTTTTTTTTTTATTCTTTCAAAAAGTATCAAATTCTCTCTACCGTGAAAGTGACAGATTAAAGGGCCGGGCAAAAATGTCACAACCGATGATTTGCTCAAAAATTTCCAACCATACAAGATTGAAAACAAAGATTGCTATTGTTGATATTTTGTAATTGTACAACATTTAAATACAAAACGAAGCGTGCATTTTCACATTTGTCAACAGATGTCAGTATGAATCATTGAGAGAGAGAGATCGGCCGATAGGGGCGCTGTGTTTTCCCTCTCTGATTATCTTATGATCCCATGGGGAGATGACGGCAGTTGCAAGTGACTCTGTAATGGTACTTTAAGGTGATTATGACGACCGGCCTCCATTGTGGGAGGGCGCCAATGGACGTCCATATGTCACTGGCCGACGGGCAACTGCGCCGTCTGCCACGGACCTAGAGACTCGCACGAGAGGGGGTTTGTGTGGGGGGAAGTTATCAAAGTGGTTTGTGGTAGAAGAGGGGATCTGACCAGCACATGGCACTTGTCAAACACGGAGTAATTCACGTAGACAGGTAGTGCGAGAGAGAAAAAAAAATAGAAAGCATTTAATTAAGGGATTTTGTTGTTAATTGATTGTGAAAGCAACGAATGGAGGTTTTGTGACCCCCTTGTGTTGGCTTCGCGGTTAAGTGATGACTTACATGGGGAAAATTCACCTTACTAATGCATTTCTAGTGACATGCGGCGCCAAAAATGGGGAAGTGAGGATAAAAAAAAAAAAAAAATATGTAAAAATTTTGATGTGAATAATTTGATGAAAAAAAAAAAAAATTTAATGGAATTTGCCACATCCGTTTTGGAATTTTTTCAAAAAGAAAGATTTTATTTGGAATGTTAAGCAGGCACAGCATCCGTTTCTCATCCGAAGAGGGGACGTATGCAAATGAATAGAAAAAATCCGATTGAATAAAAATGTGAGGAAATACATATCCCCGAATTAAATTATCAACCATTATGAGTAAATATAAGCAAACAGAAAAAGAATTAAAATAAAAAGATTTTTTTTTTATTTTTGGATGTATAAATGTGTAATAAATCCAGGCTGTTGGTCGATTCTATTAAGCTGACATTAAACCCTAATTCGATTTCGCTTGAGCAGACGCGAGACACTGCGGGGGGGAGTCGACCTGACAGATGGCCCGTGGCTACGAGGACATTGTGCGTCCGTCTGATGAATAGATGCGGCCGGGGCATATGCTCTGTAAACGCGGTACCAGAAGCTTAATGCAACACAGGAGGAAATTAAGCAGTGTGTGCCGTGCAGGGAAGAAGGGAGTTAGGGTTGCTTTTCGGACGAAACTCAACCTGTTTTATATAATTTTTTACCCCCCCCCCCCCCTTGAACACTTTGGAGAGTTCATTACTGATTCGTTGCGTTTTCTAACTTTGAACGACTTTTCGTCCAAGAGGATGTAAAGTTGCTACGTCAGTGGTGCGCGCGTGACGTCATGAGGGTGTGGGCGGGGCACGAGGAGAGGAGGGGAAGGTTCATTTCTCAACCATCCGCGCGTATGGAAGCAGACAGACGCTGCAGCTCCTTGCTGATGCTGGACGACACGCGTTTGTGAACGACACCTGCTCAAACAGGTGAGTCTATCCCGTTTAATCAATTACTATTATTTGAAGTTCATTCATTTAATTGTGTAATTTCTTATTTTCTTCTTGAGGCCATAATATTTTTTATTCACCTCTGTTATGTTCTTACTGGTTGTTCGTAAAATGTTGAATCGTTAAACTTTGAATTTTATACTGGTGAATTAATAATTAGCGCCACAATTGCTACAAAACGGTTCGCAATTTTCAATGCATGGTGAATGTGTCCCATCGGATCCGTTATGTCAATCCCATAATTCACCTGCACGTTGAATGAATTATTTTCACAATTCCAAATCCCAAGACACCATCTTCAGTTTTGCGTTTGCGTCTAAATTTGATGAGTAAAATGTGCCATAAAAAGTCAATCGAAGAAGAAAGAGGCTTAATTAAAAGTTAGGGAGTCTTAGGAAAAAGAAAAAAAAAAAGTGTGAGTAAAGAGGCAGGAGGAAATCCTTGCCTGCACTTTATCTTTAAACGACTGGGATTTGTGTTCTAATCCTCCCTTTTCTGATTACACTCGCTTTTGGGATGGTGGTGTGGTGCAGACTTACCATTATCAGGTGTGTCACGTGCCTCTCTCGCAATATCAAACCCCGTTATCGTGAGTGATTTACGTTTAGTGCAATTAACTTCTCACCTCTGCCGTACGAACGCTTGATAACAGACATATGATACAACAACACTCATCATGTAGATGCAATTCTTTGCCTTAAAATTCGCCCATTACCACTGATCGGGGGTACCACTAAGGTATCGTTCCTTGCCGTCATCACATTGAAATATGCCCGCAACGTAATCCCTTACTTTGGACAATTTATTAGAGGCCTACGTCTAACGTAAGACTGTAAGATACGAGTTTATAAGAAGTGATGCGCATGCGCAATTACCGTATTTTTCCTTCCTTCCTTCCTTCTATATATGTTGGGTGGGGGGTAAAGACTGCCATTCCATAGGGCATTTTCCATAATTTGTTCTCACTTCTCTCAGAGGATTTTCTTTGAGCATCGCTCACCAAGTTTTGGTGAGGGTGCACTTTATGGACTCGTTGCTTCTTAATCTGAAGGCAATTTATTTGTGGCCGTAAGGGGGCGTCTTTTAGCGATAAGATGATTACTGGTGGTCCTTATGAATAAGGCACCCTCGTCCATATCCGTCGATAGAATTAGGTTACGAATTTCTTGTGATTTCTTCTGGGATTTTTGCACGAGCAAAGAAAATTACCAGAAAGTTGTGGAAGAAGAAGAAAAAAAGATGGTCACATGAAGCTTCCGTATGTCATTTTTTTCTTCCTTTTACACACAACACAACACACACTTTTTCGTTCAAATGGTTTTAAGGGTATGTTAGTAACATGTGGGATTTGTGATGGGTGCATCTGGGCATGCGCAGTAATCACGTTGTGCGCATCGCTGTGATTGTTTTGTCTGTGGTGCCGAAAGCGACTCTGGCCTTTGGGCCAGATTGCCGCCTTAGACAGGTAATAGACTGGTCATTGGGCGACAAAACTCGTTTGCTCGACACCGTTACCGGCCCACGTGCGCACGCGCCTCCGGGGACGAGTCGCAAGACGCTTGACTAACTCGCCAATCGATGGGCGAATCTATTTCACACGCCATCAACAGATCTGTGACAGCAAAGATTGTGTTACACATCGGACGATCCAATATGTAAACTGCCCTTAGGGACCATATTCCCCCTGACCACACAACGCCCTCTACTTTTTTATTGCAGAATAAATATTAATCGATACATCTGTGAACTTTATTGTATCTTAAAATGGACCGGGACTGAAATATTATTGTTTTTCTTTTCGTATGGACAGTAAGTCATTTATTAGCGTCTGGTTTGAATGAGTATAGTGTGGACGAAGCAGAAGGACGACCCTTCTTTTACGTGTATATATAGAGAGAGAGGAAAGGAGGGAGAGGTTCCCTTAATCTGCTAAGTGGCTCTTCCCGTTTTTATTCATCACCCCGCCCATTAGACATTAGAAAAGTGCATCTGACGAATATGGCAATGGCGACCTCGACCGACCACCTACATAAATCTTGGCTGAGACGCGTGCCGAGGGGGGAGTGTCCTCAACTTCCTGCTGGGCCTCCAACTGGAGTGTTTGGAGTGAAGCATGATGGGAATCGGTGAGGGGTGCCGGAGGCAAAGTTGTCATGTTGGAAGAAGATGTTTCCAAATGGTTGCAATTTGAAGGCAGCTTTTGAATTGGAAAACAATTTTCAACTGCTATCACTCGACGCCATCTTTATTGTATGGGAAGCGCATGCGCAGTTTGCATTCGTGCTTGATAATAGTGGCTATTGTAGTGATGGCAGTCATTTTTTTTTTGTCAGGTGGAATCATAAACGTGTGTGATTGATAATCAATGATGGAAGAGAAAAGAGATAGTAGAATGAAGAAACAAAAGAAGTTGAGTTTTTTTGTTTCAACCGAATGGATTTCAATTTTTCTTATCAAATAAAAAAAAAAAGAAAAGAAAAAAAAAATGTAACGCGTGAAGCTGCAATTAATGTGCGAATTATATAAAGAAAGAAAAATTCTTAAATTGTAGTTTATAAAATTTTCTCATGTAAAGTGCACACGAGTCAGGATCAATCAAAATCAGTGGATTCAATCAGCATCCATCAATACGTTGTGTAGTGGAGACTAAATTAGGCCCGATGGAGTGGACGTCCACATCTGGGGGCTATGATCATCCCATCTGGGAGAAATTTTTTTTTCAATTCCCATGATCCTCTGTTGTCCCTCGTCAGTTGTCTTTTCCCGAGAAATACATTTTTTTTTTGTTGTATACATCCTACTAAATTCACTGGGGATGCTTAGAATTTTTTTCAACCAAAGATGATTTTTGTCGTTATAAAAGGTCATCTTGTCAAGCATATGTAAGAAGAAATTGGAATCGGAGAAAAAGATGGTCTTTTTTTTTTTTTTCGATTTGTACAAAAAGTGATTGTGCGCTTGCGCAAGGACATGGTTGCCTACATTTGCGCACTCAATGCTGAATTTGCAATGAAGTTCGATCTCGATATACTTAGAAATCCGGCCGCCTTAATGCCTCGACACGTACAGAATTACACGTTTCCGATGTTTGGAAATTCTAATCCTATAAAAATCTTTTTTTTTTTTTATAATGTTGGATGTAAAACTTTCTTTTATTTCTTTGTTGATTAAGAAAATTGAGTACAATTTGTAAGCGGGGAAAATGTAGTTGAATCTGTCGAGCCGCATGACGGCAGCGATGAATCGCAAACGTGTGGTGCATAAATCGAAAGAGATAAGAAAAAATGACAGAGGGAAACTGTTTACGCCCTTATCGCGAAACAAAACACATCGCGAGAAATAAATAAAAACTCTCGGAGCCTGATGGAGTTGGAAAAACAGAAGCAGACGGATGCGCCAAGAAAGATGGCGACACAAATTTAAGCCTTTGCTGCCCTCTTCAGTGTGAAATATCCGTGCTCGTTCGTGTTTATGCAACCCCTTAAGCAGAGGGGATCCCAATTTATGGGTACTCAAGCAAATGGCCGTGCCACTAGAGGCGAAAGAACGCGCGAGGGCGGCACTCATTTGTGCGCATAAATAATACATCACTCCCTCAACGTAAAGACGCTCCAGTCCATCAAGCTTAGGGCCATGCACAAGTCTAATAGCTCAATTCACTGCCAACAACTCAAGTTGGAAATTACATTTACATCTGGACCCATGTTACACATATCCCACTTCCATTTACAAAATGGCTTCTCCCTTATTTTTTTTTTTAAACGTTATTTATACCTTGTTTAAGTTATACATTTTTTTTTTTTTTTATTTTATTTTTAGTGTTGATGATGGTCGAATCATTGCTAAGTGTCGCATCCCACTGCGATTTGCCACCGGACGTGGTTGTTGGTCCCGTTCCTGGTAGTTTGGGATCCCTTGATCCATTGGTTCTTATAGGGTTGAGGTGTAATGATGTGAGGACACCAGCTCAAATGTTACGAGTAAGTAGGAAATTAGTTAACAGAACTTGTAACTGAAAAATAATTTTTTAAATTTTTAGATTGATCTTCGTAAGACGGAAGTGAATGACATGTTTTACGAGTGGATGCTGCATGTTCAGTCAGCCAGAGATGAACATGAGCAAAACTTAGAAGCTGTCGCCCACGAAGGTCGTCTCTATTTCCGCACTACGCGGCCAATTAAAGCCGATGAAGAGTTACTGGTATGGTACAGCAATGAAGTTGCGCGTGCTCTTGCCATTTCTTCTCCCACCACTTTCCTATTCAAAGGTTATTTTCTTGAAATTAAAAAATAAAAAAATCAATTTCTTAATATTTGATATTTCTTGTAGGTGATGGTAAATTTACCTGTCCATTCTGTTCGGATACATTCATCTTTCCCAACCCTTGCGTTTCACACGTGTCGTACAGGTGCGAGCATAAGCGTCAAGCAGTTCCCGAACTGCGACCACAATCGCAAAGTCCTAAAACTGTGACATCGAAAAAAATGTCGCCGGGTTCAAGTGGATTCACGATCGATTTTCTTAGTTGTTCCAGTCACTCGGAAGTGAGTAACGCAAAGAAGAAAAATGGTCTGAAAAGAAAAAGTGAATCCACGGAATTAGAGGGGAAAACTCGTGAAGCTGATCGAGAGAACTCGTCACCGTCCGACGAAAACGATCCGGGGAGACCAGTAGCGACATCAAGCGACACCAATAAACTCTTCAGGCAAGATCAGTGGGGATCGGCCTTTAAAAAAGTCAATAAAAACGGCACTCAGCGACCTCTAGTGGATTCAATTGGAACTTTAAAACCGCTTTATTCACTACCGGTTGGATTGAGTCTCTTACCCGGTACGGCAGCTCTTTCACCGGTGACACATCCAACATTACCCAGTGCTTTTATGCCGACTAATAAATTCCTGCACGAACCATTCGTTAGAGACGTTATCAAGATGACATCGGCTGTCAATGGAGAAATTAGCGCACCTGTTCGATCTGTTGTATATTCAGACACCCATTACAAAGTACCTATGTCGTATGGAAAATCATTTGCACAAACACCTACTGCAAGTATGGATAAAATGAGCGCTGCACCTGTTGCAACACTAATGCCCCCTTCTTTGACAGCGTTGAGTTTCCCTGCACAAAACTGGTGCGCCAAATGTAACGCGTCTTTCAGGATGACGAGTGATTTGGTGTATCACATGAGATCGCATCACAAGAGGGAGATTGACCCTGCGAAAAAAAGACGGGATGAAAAACTGAAATGTAATATTTGTCATGAAAGTTTTAGGGAGCGGCATCATTTGACGAGGCATATGACGTCACATGTGTAAATTTTAGATTGTGTACAGGGTAGTGGTCGCATGTTTTAATTAAATGTGTAAATTACGTACGCAATAAAAAATAGGCCAATTGTTTTTTTTTAGTTTTATTATGATAAAACTTTAAAAATGGACCAGTTTAATGCAAACTTTGGCCGCCATGGCGCTGCGATCGGATGTACTCGGCGGCCATAACACTCGAACATCGATCTAACAGATTTGGACTTGTTGCTGCCCGGAACATTCCTAAATACCACGACTATTCAACCCTTACACAGCTTATCTAATCCTTCTTAATCTCCAACTTAACATTCCAAAACTCTCAAACACTTAAAAACCACGTGTTGGTTAGTTAACACAATCAAACCAACCCTTAAAACAAATCTAATCAAACACTGTATCAATAAATTCACACTTATCACACTAAACATCATGTCTGATCATAACCTCCGTCACCTAGTTGACACAAACGTTACCCCCTTAACCTAATAAAATGACCCCAACCACCCTTTGACCTTCCCTACAAGGAAACCACGTGATCAAGAAACCACATGGTTAAGAAAAATCACATGAAGGGTTACGTCTTCCACGTGTGGCATTGACACATTCAACACCTAACATGCCAGGCGATCCAGATACATCTCTCCAACCATTGGATTTTTCCGTTACAAATACGGAACCAACACCAAGTGTAAGCCCAAAACCGCACCGAACGCCCGCTGAACCACCCAGGAAAATATTCCGACCATACGACATGCCGCCGCCACCGCAGCTAATACAGGCCAACCAGTTTGATTTTCCGGAACCGACGTTGGCTGTAAACGATCCATTCAGACCGGATTTAGTGAGTCCATTCCAGTATTCTTATCCACAAACCCGATCATCGACGAAATACACGAGACCGTTCAATGCTTACGGTAGGATGGATTCGTTACCATACCCACCTAGTTATTTTAATGTGACGTCACAGCCTGTTCCTTCACAATCGTGGTTATCGTTAAGTGAAAGCATGAGTTATGCTGCTTTTAAGAGAAATATGCTGCAATCAACTGGTGAAGTGAAGAAAGACTCGGTGGATAAGGTTAGTCCGGATGTTCCTAGTGAGGAGAAATCGAGTGATGGTACAACGTCGCCTGAATGTCCGCCGTCAAGTTCGTCGGAAGGCCCGAAAGTGACGAAACGGAAGTCGCGTACGCCGGATGAAATGAAAGATGAAGCGTATTGGAGTAGGCGGCGGAAAAATAACGAAGCGGCAAAGCGATCTAGAGATACAAGACGTGCTAAAGAGGATGAAATTGCGATAAAGGCTACGTTTTATGAACGAGAGAATCTGCGATTGAAGGTTGAAAATTCGGCTTTGCGGAATGAAGTTGCTAGATTAAGATGTATGTTGTACAATTCGTGAATTTTTAATTTTTAATGGTGAAAGTGAGTGGTGAAAGTTTGTTTTTTCTTTATTTTTGTGTGGTGATTAAGCTGGTCTCGATGGGTTGTTAGAGGAGTGACCTCATAAAGGGTGAAGGTGAACGACCTAAGGGTTAGTCCTCTTCCTCTAGGGACCTAACATTTTTCTTTCTTTAGAAGGGTTGTGATTTTGGACACAGGGATATTAATTCAATGGTTTGTTTTAAAAGTGTATACAAAAAAGATGATATTACTGTGCAATTAATTTTGTGAGAAAATATTTTTAAGTTGTGATGACAAAGAATGTTAATGCAATTTTATGTATTAGGAGTTGGTTTGTAAAAAAAAATTTTAGATGAATTTATCAATCAATAAATTATTGCTGAATTCTTTGATAACATTCTATGCGTGCTGCTTCACGATTTAATCATACGACATGAAAAAGTAGTTCCGCAAACCTTTTAAAAAATTTTGCGTTAAAATAGTAGTTGATTCATTAAAAAAAAATTATAAAGGGTTCCATCGAAGATTTGATACCGTTTCGTGAATGATCATTGATCAAAAGCACGTTTATCATCGGGAGAAAGATGCTCCGCGCCACGATACTGGTGATTGTAGTTTTGAATGTCTCCGTCAGATGTCAGGAGTGGTAAGAGCCTGCATTTTTCACGAAGTCGTAATTCTCCGCGCGATAAATTAGTTCTGAATTGTTTCCATTTATACAGCCTTTTTGATGAAAGAAAATAACTCATCAATTATAAAAATCTTTGAATTACAAAATATCTCAGTTGCTTCTATGGAATGATCAGAGAGAAATCAGAAATGTCCTTCGTGCAGCAGGAAGAGACAGATATCCTTGCGGTGACATGCTCCCATCGTGCATTTCGTTTTCTTTAGTTGCCGCCGTGGTTGTTCGTGAGGTTGTTCGATCGGTTGTTCTTATTTTTAAGCCTTTGTTCTTTGTTTTAACGCTGTGAACGGTTGTCGTTTCAATTTTTTAACCTAACGTTTTTATCATAAACGGTCGGATATTCTCGAACGTTCTATGTTTTTCAGGTAATTAGTTGTTTAATACCGCGGTCTTTGTTTTTAAGCCTAACGTTCTCTTTGTGAACGATTGATCGTTCCAATTTTTTCTCGCTCAACCTTGGGTCTTTGTACTAACCTAACGTTTTTATCATAAACGGTCGGATATTCTCGAACGTTCTGTTTTTCAGTTGTGTAATACCGCGGGTCTTTGTTTTTATCATAAACGGTCGGATATTCTCGAACGTTCTGTTTTTCAGTTGTGTAATACCGCGGTCTTTGTTTTTAAGCCTAACGTACTTATTGTGAACGATTGATCGTTCCAATTTTTTCTTTCGAAAGGGTACCCAACGTTTTGCAATCGTCACGCAATTTTTGGTTTTATCGAACGTTCTACATTTCTCAAGAAATAACCGATTTTTTTCATTTATAACAAGTACCCGCCGTTTTGATGAGAATATAGTTCATAAAGCAAGTAGTAGATCTCTGGCTTAAGCTAGAAATCGAGTTTTACTTTATGAAGCTAGTAAGCTTAACATTGGCTACATCATCTGCTACTGGTAAAAAAATTCCATCACAGGTGGCCGATTCTACGATAAATAATGGAACTTCAATTCGATTTTTTAAATTTTAAATCTTATCTTATCAAACCTGTAAAAAGACCCATAGCCATAACTGTCAGTAGTAAAACGATTCCGCAGATTATTGCGGACATTTTAATGTCTTTTGACGATCGAGCCGCCTTAAACGATCCTTGATCCTACTATAACAATAAATTTAAAATTAATTTGTGCTTTTGTAGTAATCTTATCCAATATTACTTCTGTTTAAAATCCGGATAAAATGGTAAACGAATATCCAATCCTTAACTATTTGTCCTTAGGCCAAGCTGTTGCTATGCCCAAGTTACACATATGGAAATTGTCGATAAAGATTGGAAAACTTTTAAACGACTTACTGGAACATAAGCATGTTCCAAACTCGTTTTAAAATCGACCTATTTGAACGAGCGCATTTTCCAAACTAGTTTTACATGCTTGGTCGGAAATGCTACTGGTAACTATGATTCCTGGTTGTTTGCGTTGCCTAACAATGGCAAAATAATAACATTCTCCTACCAGTAAACAGAAGTCACTTGCTTGAATTCTAGAACGTTTTAGCTGCGTTTTAAAATGTGGCTATTGCTTATTCTTATGTCTTGGATAATGAGTTCTGGTAATTCGACCTAAATATAAAAATAACATTTTTTTTTTTGATTTCTTACGATTATTAAGGTTTTGCACTGGAATGTTATAATTGTCCAACGGAAAGGAGTGTAAAAAAGATCTTGATAAACTGCCAAAAAAAACGTGCGAGAAATTTCCTGATGGTTCTGATCCAATTTGTATTAAACTTGCAAAGAATGGTTCAGGTATAACATTCCAAAATGCTGTACCTTAATGAGATTTAATTTTTTTTTTATTTATTATTATTATTACGAAAGATGACGCTTTGGGACGCGGGTGCAGTCCAAAATGAAGGACATCAGGGCGTGAACTGGGTTTTAAAAATAAAAAAAAGAAGGATTCGATCTGCATCCGTACGCAATGGCATGCGTTTGTAATTCAGATTTATGTAATGTTGCCTCGAATTTGAAAATGGGACATGTCTTTCTGCTTGTTGCTTTAATGATTACCATGTTACATGTATACATTTGATGCGATTATACGTTATGCATTTGCAAGATTTTGTTCTTTTCGAAATAAATTTTCTTTCTCATCAGAACTTAAAAAGCTTGTGTTTTGGCTTTTTTAATCGTCTTATTGTAACTGGTGCTGTACCTGTGGGAGAACAACACCTAAGTAACAAAGCTCTGCTCGAATTCAAGCACAAAATGACACTTTAGCATTTTTAATATTGCAATAGCAAATTGCAAAAATTGTGACTCATTCTGTTCAAAATTAATTTAAAAACTTACAGCCAAGGCACGATCTATCGTTCATTCAGCTTCTTACAATTCATTGAGAGTGTCACGCAGAATTACCGTAGAGTTTTCCCACAAGCCACTGCGCATGAAATTTTAAACATTAGCATTAAGCAGGCAATTATTTTTCTAATAACTTTACAACACACTAAACATTCCAAAAAATAACATCATTTTCTTCTCGGTTAATAACTCCGGGACTTCATTCCAAGTTGGCATGACATGACGTGAACAATGGCTGAAGAATCAACCCAAGGCCCTAAATTTTTAGTTCGTCGTCCAATCCGAACTGAACGTGTTTCCAAATATCCTAAAGTTCTCGATTCGATTCCGGAAATCGCCAGTACGCAGACCAGTGATTCGGACAGAATGTCACCCACTGACCTCTTGGTTCCAATCCGTGCACCCGATGGCCGGCAATTGCAAATTATCCCTAGCATGATTCCGGAACTAAGCGAATTAAACGAACCTAGACACGCATTAACATGCGGAGAAAGGGTAATCCACGGGTTAGTCCAAGCATTTCTAGCAGTTTCGCAACAGTGGATTACTCATTTCTTAATGGTGCTTGCGTTGGTGGGTTACACAGCCCTTGGTGGTGCCATGTTTCATTACGTTGAAGGGCCACACGAGTATCATATTAAAAGAAATTTGGACGATTCAAGGTTTAAACTCGGGCATAAACTGTGGCTTTCTTGTTCTAAGTTGGATGAAGCAAAGTGGCATAAATCGTTTCATGAGGAAATAAGAGGATATGAAAAGGAGATTGTTGCGTCTCCTACTGCTATCGAAAGGGACGTCAAGTGGGGCTATGTTGGGGCAATGTTCTTTAGTGGAACTGTATATTCTACGATTGGTAGGTTGCATTGCTGGAATTTACATCATGTCAATGTAAAATCAAATTTTTCTCGGTATTGACGTGGATTCGGTGTTATGTTGTGTGATTGTGAACGTCTTGTCCGGCCTTGCCGCAATTGCCAGAAAACCTTTTATCATTTAATTGAGAGACCAATAATTTTGTTTCTGTTTTTTTAGGTTATGGGAATGTCGTACCCAATACCGATTACGGACGTGGCCTAACAGTCATTTACGCTTTCTTTGGCATTCCCCTTACGCTTATTATATTAGCTGACTTGGGGAGAATGTTCACAAAAGCTATTAAATATGTTTGGTCATTTATAAGACGGTTTTATTATACTGGTCATTTTACGCAAATAAAGACTATAGCTCCAGTAGGTAAAATTACCACTTATAATCATGGCTTTTTAAAAATTTTAAATTTCTACAGGCTATGGGTAAATTCATTCCAGGACAAGCTGAGCCCGAACCATACGCTGTTGACGATAATTTTGATCTTCCAGTATCTGTGGCACTTCTACTACTATTAGCTTATATTCTCTTGGGTGGATTAATGATGGTTCAATGGGAAACCAACTGGTCTTACTTCCATGCCATTTATTTTATTTTCGTGTCGTTGACTACAATTGGATTTGGTGATATGACTCCTGATAATCCTACATATCTAATTATTACTTTCGTTTATTTAATGTTTGGACTTGCACTTATGTCCATGTGCATCAATGTAGTGCAGGTGATTGACGAAACATTTGAATTTTTTAAGTGGAATAATTAAATTATTTTTGTACGTATAGGTTACTATAACGAATACATTTTATAAAGCAAAAAGAAAAATTGCACGGATACAAACTACATCGTTGTCAGTTGTGCATGGATCTTACCAAGCATCTCGGGAGCCGTCGCTTCAAAGGATAAAATGACAAGTCATTTTGAATTTCCTTTTGGTTACAAGAATTTTTTCTAAAAGAATGTAAAAATCGGATTTTTTTTGAATTTCATATATTTTTTAATTTGAAGTAATTGTTTGGCCTGCCGGTTTCTGTACGAATTTTTTTGATTTACTAAAATGTGTAAAAATCCATTTCACCATTTCACATGATTTTGGTTTGAGTTTCTTATGAGAATTTCTGAAGTCTATTTCTTGGTCTTAACTGAACGAATTATACTCCATATTTGCTTCTTCAACCTCAATAGTTTCTGAATTCTTTGAAAGAACGAAAAAAAATCTTTTTTGATCTCGGACTTGTTCAAACTTTTGAATGGTTATTGACGGATGTGAAAGGGACGTCCAAGAAAGACCTATTTGGGAAAACTATGAAAACTTGTTTGTAGAGTACATACTCTCTTAATGTATAAATAATGTATAAATAATAATGTTTTATTTCCATTTTCGAAACAATCATTTATTAAATATTTACTTGCTAGTTTTATGCAGTAACATTCATACTACTTATCACCACCTATTCTCACAATAGGATCAAATTCTCCTGTTTCTTCAAACTCTGGATCACTATTGTCTTTCGAAGGTCCAAATAACCAAAAAATTATAATCAACACTAATGTAATTACAGCGAACACCTTTGACCACCAATCGTCCTCTACTTGCCATTTCTCTTCTGGAGGAAGAAAATATGGTCTTTCCAAATAAGCTGGGTCTGTCGAATCCCGGCATTCCCGCGGTCCCCTGCGTCTCTCCTCAGCCCGGTCTCGTTCAATACGACGATGCCTACACATGGCAACCATAGGGTTTTGCCGTGGAGGAGGAGGAGCACATTCATCGTCAGAAGGTGGACATCGACAAGGACAAGTAACCAACACTCTTTTAGGCGGTGGTCGACAAGGAGCGGGCGGCGGTCGACTAGGAGCGGGCGGCGGTCGACTAGGAGCGGGCGGTGGCCGACAAGGCGGTGGTCGACTAGGAGCGGGCGGTGGCCGACAAGGCGGTGGTCGACTAGGAGCGGGCGGTGGCAGACAAGGCGCCGACGACTCACTTGATGATCCACTTGATTGGTGTTCACAACTTTTTGTAGGAGAACTTTTCTTTTGGCATTTGACGAGAAAAAATCGTTTAACTGGTGGTCTTGATTGACGGGATTCAGGTGGTGGACAAGGTGGTGGAGATTTAGGACGTTCGTCTGACCGGCAAGGTGGTGATGGAGGTTTAGGACGTTCAATCGACGGGCAAGGTTCTATTATTCTGCATGTGCACACTTCTGGTGGACGTTTTGGAGGTGGACATGGCGGAGTCTTTGGAGGAGGAGGCGGCGATGGTGGAGGTTGAGGTGGACATTCATCGGAAGGGGGTTTTGTCGGTGGAGTTTTTGAACGGGGTGGGTGTTGGAACATGATAACTGCGGACGGTGTTACGACTATGTGATCCTTATCTCTTGATGACCGGTGTCTTCTGTGTTGATGAGTCATCGTAAAAGTGAAGAATTTATTTCTCTTGTCTTTTCACACACACACACAACACATAAAAAATCAAGTAAACTGAGTACGGTATTCTTTTTTTAGTTTTGATTCATGGATTGTTGATAATATATACGTGTGCATGTTTAAGTCGTTTGTTATGTCATGCAACATTATTACAAGACTTGTTGCATGAAAAATTCTGATGGTAAAGAAGTTAAGAAATTCTTGGATTATTATTGGTTAGGTATTTACAATTCTAAAAACGGTTCACTTCTATCGCTAAGTTTTTAAAATATCAACAAACTAAATAGTTTTGAATTAATTTATATTTAATACAGCCGATATAGTTTCATTTTGATATGAAATGGAGTTCAAAAATCGATAAAGATTTCTCTGTCAGCAAGCGTGGTCGAAGTCCTCGACTGCTAGTGCCCTCTGGTGATATTCGTTCGCTTGATACGAAATTGAAACCAAACCAGTAAGCTGGGCTGAAAAAAGACAGAAAAAAGAAATTTAGTACACCAATCGATTAAGAAATCATGTCAATTTTAGAACATAAAACCTTTTCTAAGTTGACATGAAAATTAATTCGACCTATTTTAACTTTAAAGTACTTCATTCTATATTTCCATGCAAAAAGGTCAAGGACATAAAACATGACTGTAATGTATACAAAACTCTGAACTTTGTTATCAATATGTATGCAGGTGCCAGGAAGATGACTCATGAATAAAAGTTTATAACTTTATAGGTAATGAAATTCATAATAAAAACTGAGTATTCAACATTTAATCTTCCATCTCCTTTATTCAGATTGAGAAAAATATTTAAAAACAACAAAGTTAGACCATTGCTGAGCTGCTCCATCAACATTTGCAACACGATCTACATATGAGTGCAGTTAGGCATACACAATTTTGGCACATGGTACGATCGCTGAATTTAAGTTTTTGTAGAGACGAATTGATGTTGAAGTTCATTAGTAGGATGCAAGTTCCTCGTAATTTTGAAAAAGATTTTTGGTTAGGACAACCCGTAAATTTAAATAGGCAAATACCAGTCGAAAACACACATGAAATATTTACTCGGTACGTGAACTCAAACAAAATATAAGTTGAATACTAATCACAGAGGAACCCTCTTTCCCATCCCTCCTGGCAAAGGGGCGCATTGCAAATACCACCTTTCAGGCCCCTTCTCTGTTTAGGGAGGGGGCAGGAGCAGCAATAGAAGGGCGTTGGAGGGAACCTGATATGAGCCGCACTTGTTTCCTGCACTACATTCCTCCTTGCAACTCCAGTGGAAGTGCCCAGCCTTGAGACGTCACTCAACGCCCCCTATGGAAAAGTCCAAATAATTACAAGGCGGGTGAAAGGAAGTTCGAAAAGGAGTTGATGAAAACTAATTCTAGTAATAGAATATTAATTAATAAACGTTTTCAATATAAAATTCTAAATTAAAAAAAAATATAATATTAAGAGTTTTAAACAACACGTTCCATTCGAGTGGCGCCCGGCACGTGCAGTGTACAGATGGCGCACATGCGCACAGGGTTTTTAGGGCTTAGTTTTGGATAAGTTGCTTGACCAAGCATGTCTAGTGTTCTCTGCTTCAGGCAATGGCATATTCCATCATTTGGAGTTAGGATGAAGAAGATGGGGGAAAATGATGTCATTGGAAGGGATGGAGGGATTAAAAATTTTAATTCAAGATGGGAAAAAAAAGTGGTTTTGGAAAAAGTGATTAGTCAATTTCCGGTCTAAAATTAGAAATGACATTTATTTAAGAATTTTTTGTGTCACTTAAAGAGTAAATAACACAAGAGCAGTTTTAATTAACAATAGCTTAAATAGTTGTATTCCCATACTGATATCTGCTATTTATTTTGGGTGAAAAAATAAGCCTTTAATTTCAAAGCGGAAACAAATTTTCAACTTTTATTCCCCCACCCTCTTTAACAAAAAAAAAGGTTATTATATGGCGGGTTCATTTCCTTCCTCTCACACATTTTCTCCTCTTTTGTCTCCCATTACCACCTGCTGCTACTAGTCATCATGCAACGCACATCACCACTCGATATTCCCATTATTTTTAATATGGAAAATTTCTCCCTGTACCAGGCTCCGGGAAAGACGCATTGCTCATCACACGTCACGCGCTCATTGTCAGGTCTTAGGTGACGGTAGGACGCGTGCGTTCTGCTTGGCGGGAGGGGAAATGTACTCCCAAAGACAGGTGCAGCATGCCGGCTGCTTTCACGCTAAGATATCTGCCTGGTAATTTGCATTCAACTTCCGTTTTTTTAAAAAAAAAAAAAAGTAATGTTTTTTGAATGGGTTTTTCTTTTTATCTCAAATTTGAATGCTCTTTTGACTAAAAATTAGAAAATTAAAAATTGCAACTTCAATTATTTGGTGAAATTTATGTTTTTTTAACTTTTAAAGATAATTTTGTCTTGCTGATATGCAGCAAAAATCATTCAACAATTTTCTGGTGTAGTTAATCTCTCAGTCGGTTTCATATTCAATTGATGTAATTGCTGAATTGGAAAACTTGTCTTCAATTTATAAAAATTTGAAAAAATATGATTCATTTTTGATCAAAGCGTACCAAAAACTTAAATTGTAAGGGACAGCAAATTTTTATAATTTTTTGGTAATTTTTTAATCACGTGGTCAGTTTTTTTGATCAGAAAAGTCCCTTTTCTGATTAATTCCTGATCTCAAATATGATCAAGTGATCACTTTATTAAGTCATTTTTGATCATTTTGTAATTATAAAACAATGATCAAATCTAATTGACCCCGGTAGTGATCACCAACAACTACAAAATGATCACTTTTTAATCATATGGTCAGTTTTTGATCAGAAAAGTCCATGATTACCTCCTGATCTAAAATATGATCAAGTGATTGCTGATTTTCTGATCATTTGTAATTACAAAACAGTGATCAAATCTAGTTGAACGGTGCACTGATCACCAACAACTACAAAATGATGAAAAAATGATCTTGTGATGAAATTTGTGATCAAAAAATGATCAAATTTTTTTGTCAGAGAAGTAAAAAAACTTATGGACAAGACCATTTAGCCAAATATCATTTCACCTAAACTTTATACTGCAAACAAAAACAAAAATGGCTATTAATAACATCATAATTTCAAAAATTAGACTTCTCCTACAAGAATTCTTTGTGGCTCAACTTTCAGTCCATAAAACCTCCAGAACTCACATTTTTTAATTAAAATTTTTTTAATCTCAAAAATTTTAATTTAAAAATTCAACTCAGTGTGAATCTTTAATTTATTGAAGCACAACCCAAAAAGAAAATCTTCTTTGTAAGTTTCTTTTATTTCCATACTTGTGTGTGTTGCTCTGCTTCTTGCTGCGTACTTTTAATTCTCTTGCTACATGACCACAGCACGGTTGCTGTATCTGGTAGCAATAACCTCTGTGTATGTTATTCACAAATGATAAGAAATTTTTTTCTCCATTATAAAAAAGAAAACAAAGACAACATTGTTTTTATAGCAATTTCTATACATTTTTTTCCTTATAATTTATATATACAAGACATACAGAAGGAAAAAAAAAAACTTGGCGCGGGCATGAATTTGTTGGACGGAGGGTCGCCTATTGATCCCTTCGTCGCTATGACAACCGAACTCCCAACCACACGAATATCGAACGCTCGCGTTGTCGTATTACACCTCCCTCCCCTACTCTCCACCTCATCCCTCTTAGTTGCAGACCCCCTTGACCTCCACAGTGGCCGAGTCCAAAATTGATGGAAAGGGGAATTTTACTTTACTTAAAATTCGTTTAAAAAAAAAAAAATTATCGACTTTAAAATCGATTTTTATAAACATCAACTTTTTCAAGTTGTCCGATTTTTGAAACTAAACATTTTTCTTCCGCAAAAAAAAAAAAAAATCGAATTGGTCATATCGATTTTTTTTTCTTCAAATATCGATTTCTTTAAAACTGATCAATTTTTGTTCAGTTTAAATTAAAATTGTGAAAAATTATTTTTCTTTGCAATGACGTCATTTGCAGTTAGGCTTTTGATTATATCAGCTGTTTTAATTATTAATTCCAAGCGTGGCATGTCACTGTAATTAAATTAAAATTCTCATCAAAGCACAAGGCATATGAAAATTGATCCACTGTATGTGGCTTTAACTTTGTGTGTCTCAAGTCCACGTCAATGAATCATAAAACCGCAAGTGACGTCATACTGCGTTATTTTCATCACAGTCACTCGATTGAATATTAATTCCCACAAGTAAAAAAATTTCTTTAAAACACCCTTTCCATATTCCAGAACGCCAACAAAGGCACTTCCGGTGACTCTACCCAAGTTCCTTTGTTGTATTTCCCCCTCCCCCTTTTGCAAGGACCTGTCACCACACCACACACATACTCCCTCCTTGGAGACAAGTGAACCAGCACTTAGTATTTTTTTTTTCTTCTTCAAGGCGATACTTTTTTATCTTCATGCGTGAAAAAAAAAAAGAGGAAATGTAAAAAAATAAAATAAAAATGGCGAACCCTGTTACATATGTATAAATATATACATTTAATTATTTTTATAATGTTTTGTCACAACACAGAATTTTTGGAAGGCAACAAGGGATTTTTCTTTGAGTTATTTTTGCTTATGTAATTCATTTGTTCGGTTGAATCAAGGGGTTGTGAAGTTGGAATTCTAGTATGCAGGTTAAGCTTGGTTGGTAACTTCTTGTGTTAGGAAATGACCTTGTTTCAACACTCGCAGGATTTAATGTGCAATGCATTGTGGGAAAGTTGGGATTTTTTTTTTTTAATGCTTTTTTTCTACAGTTCATAAAATTTGAAATAATCATTTTTTTCAAGTGTTCAAAAAAAGATCAAATTGAACTAAAAGTAAAGTCATTGTTTTGGTCATGTTTCTTGTTTGAAGTGAATTCAAGACGAAAAAAAATTTAAACAGAGAGAGCAAAAGTGACCAATTCAGTTATTAAGATCGAACCAAATGGTCTTAAAACCCTTTCACATTATTTGATCACATTTGAATCACCTATTAGTTATTGTAACTTAAATTTTCAAGTATATTGAGAAACTTGAACAGAAAAATGATCAGTCAATGGTTACATTTTGTTTCATTATAAAAGATACTTAGAAATTTTTAAGGAAATTTGAGTTGACCTGAACTGAAAAAAATTGTTATTCAACATTTTCTTTTTTAAAACAAATTTTAATCTTAAATATTTTATGAAATTTTGAGTCGTGTTGTACAAATCTAGTTTCTCAGGGAAAATTTAAGCAGTTGAAAATTGATATAATATAATGACATCACCAAAATTGGGTCACATAATAAATAAAAAGATAACAAACAACAAAATTGGACCAAACTTAACCACCATCTTAGCAAAACATGACCAATAACAAATATTGAATCAAAACCTAAAGTGTATCAACTTGTTTACAACAACCTTTGGAACACATTTCCCAATCAAACAATCTGAAAAAAAATTCATTTATGCATAACAAACTTCCTCTAAATGCATTGCACACCACCAGACAACTTCCCTAAACTCCCAATCAACAATTTTCCTACTTCCTTCCACACAACCCCTTTAAAAGAGTCACATTTGGTTAAATCTTGAGCACATCTTCCACCACATTCACACAATCTTTATATCACCTCTTGTGCCACAAGCCAAGGTTTAGTACACTCAACTGAGGCAACTGCATAATTTTCTCCAAACCAACCGTCGTAATTTTCGTACACCCATACAAGTCAATACACTGAAGATTAGTCAAATGATCAGCAATTGCATGAAGACTCCTATCCGTTATCTTATTACACTGACCAATATTGAGCGTATTCAACTCTGGTAAGTTCCTCGCAACTCTCGTCAACCCTTCATCACTTATCTGACACGCACTCAACGACAGACTCGTCAATGCAAACAAACCCTGCGCTATGTGCACCAAAGCTGCATCACCAATCTTGTCGCAGAAACTCACATCCAGTGATGAAATCCTCGACCCACCTTCAGCAAGATATGCCATACCAACATCACTTACGTTATCGCAACTACGGAGATTTAACTCCCTTAAATTGCCCATTTTGGCCAAATGTTTCAACCCACTGTCCGTTATCGAGGCACAGAAACTCAAGTTGATACTCTTAAGAGAACCGAGGCCGACGCTTACATGTCTAAGGGCATCGTCCGTTAATTTTTGACAGTCTTGTAACCCCAGGTGGCTGAGTTGCCGGGTGCCCTCAACGTCGCGGTTAAGCCCGGCGAGCGGTGAAATGCCCGCGTCCGAGACGTGCCGACAGCTGCGTAGATTGAGCGACACTAAACGTCGTAACCCTTTAGCGATTAGTATGAACCCAGTGTTGGTTATACGGTCACAACCGGCCAGATCTAAGACTTCTAGGTTAGGGCAAAACTGTGCTAAACGTAGCAAACTTTCATCCGTGATTTGTTTACACAAGCTAAGGTTGAGTACGGTGAGTGACGGCAGAGGTGCCACTATCGCCTGTGCCAAACCCGAGTCCTGTACATTGTAGCAGCCGCTGAGACTGAGGCTTTCTAAGTCTGGTATACCTTGAATCACGTCACGCAGGTTATTGCGACGGAGACTGAGGATTTGAACTCGCCGAATTCCGCGTCGTACGAGGCTTGGGAAGAGGGATAAGTTGGGCCGGCGGAGGTGTAGCTTTGCTTCGACTCCCCACCACACCGAGCGATGATAAGCGGCGTCACGCCATGCGATACACACTTGTGCTGCTCGGCCTTTGTCGCGGAGGTCGAGGAATCGGAATATGAGGGCTAGAATCTCCGGGTAGAGGCACGAAACGTGGGTTGTGCTGGTGTTTAGGAGCGACGGTGTTCGCTCGTTGCCCGCCTCCATCTTTGCTGAGTTCTCGCGTGGCATGGCGTTGGTTGTCTGCTGTTTGAGTGGGGAGTCACGCGGAGGGTCACGTCACGCGGCGGGAATTTTCAGCGATGAATTTGATTGGTTTGGAGTGTTGTTGGTGGGTTTGCCCGGTTGGTTTGAATTTTTTGGATGAAATTTTGTGTTTTGGTGTTTTACAAGTAAAGAACGTTGACTAGAAGCTCTTCTTTGTGATCTCGTACTGAGAAATATCTTTGGGTGACAACTTTTAAAATACTTTTTATTTCTGCTTAAATTACCCAAAAACTTGTATTCATGAAAGCAGTGTTATTTTTCCTTTTCTACAAATAGTTTGTGAATGGTGTAAGTGGCAACCATTGATACGCCTACAACGGCGAGACTCTTAATAGTTGTGGCGGTCATGTTTTCGGCGGTGTTGGCGTGAGGACTGAGGTTGGAAGGAGTGATGGCGAGTGACTGTTATCACACTCAAGTAATTTTAAGAGTTTTTCTTGCGGTTTTTTTCTTGTATTTGGTTATAAAATTAAGCCTCATTGCTTTCTTTCTTTGCAAAAACAATCCAAGTTGAAGTTCAGATCTTCACTCAATTCGCCTAGAGGTGAAACCCGATCATCGCCAGATGGAGCCAGTTGTTGTATAGGTTCCAAGAGGGGTGGTAGTAATCCACCTGCTGGTTCCACGCCCAGACCCCCCTCTCAAGGACGATTCGGACAATGCACAAACCCTTTATTGGTCCACCTGTTTGTCTCTTATGGTCAATTTAATTGCCTATCCCTAAACCTAGTTTTTCTATTTTTATTAACAAAGAATCTTTTAGACTTTTTCACTTTTACACTTTTTTGTTTTTCTAAAGAGAAGAAAAAGTTTTCAGTTTCAAACCGGAAGACAATAGTGCAACGCCCTATTTCCCACTGAGAAGTTGCATTGCATGCTGGTTTTTCTTCTGTCATTTCTTTTGTCGCTTAGTTTTCACACTGCACGCAATCTCGCAACAGTTTAGTTGTTTCGAGGAAAAAAAAGACGTTGAAAACTGATCATTAATTACAATTTAAAATTCAATCAATGAATGCAATGTAAACAGGCTGTTTACATTTCTCTCCCCTTGATTAAAAACGAGAAGAATAATTTCTCATCATTTGTTTACATATAAAGACCACCCAAATGATTATTTAACTCGTTTATTATTCTACCATAAATTTTGGTCGTTTCCGTAGAATGACGTGCGGCACTCGTAATTGAAGCCTGCTACTAGTACTATTACACTGCATCATCATTATAATCAAATATGGGACAAGCGTCATTTTTCACGGGAACATCATCCCGCCCACCCGTTGTTTAAGCGTCTACTGGCCATTTATTTGCTTTTTAAGGAACGTTCTCAAATGACGTGTATTGACAGTTAACTGCGAGCGCCATCTAGGGAAATTGTTTTGAACTTAATTTGAAAGTGTGGGGCTAAATCTTGGCTTTTTGTTTCATATTAGTACGGTGGCCCTGAGAGGTCATGGGTGACAAAAAATAAATATGGTAAAAAAAATAAAGAAAGGGGTCGTTGCAAAATATTTTTTTCAAAAATTTCAAAAGAAATTAATTTTAGAGATAAAAAGCAATTGCTATGAAGTCTTGAAAATTAGATGTGATGTTAGTTTCTTGGCTCATTCTTAAGGTCAATTGAAATTTTATTCTCATTTTGTGGATTCTATTAATGGGCACACCTGTGGCAGACAAATTCAAATTTTCTGAATTACATTTTTTGGACATTTAATTAGAGATCGTGGAGAGTAATCCTTTTAATAATTACAAATTTCTGTCATTTTATGATGACACAGTGAAAACATTTTTTAAAAATATTTGTTTGAAATTGTTTGCTAAATAATTTGAAAAATTCATTTTTGAAATGAGTTCTTAAGACGCTTAGATTTTATTTTCCCAACAACTCCTGACATCTGGTGGCGATCAGCAGGACGTGTTTGGTGATTCACTATTTTGTCATCTTACGCCATTGAAAATAGTTCTGGCCACCGAATGAAACCTCTGCGTAGATTTATCCAGCATTAAAAATTATTTAATGTAACCGTAAGAAATAAGAAGATGTATCGTTCTTTGAACGGACAAAACTCCATTTATTCCGGTGAAAAAATTATCCGCCCAAGCTTCTGCCAAATATGTGTAATCAGGCTTTTCTGTGTTTTTGTGGTTTTTAATGTCTCCACTAGAGGTCACGAGAAGTAAAGATCAGCCGATTCACGCAACAAGAACTATGCACGCACTGAAATAGTTCCTTACAATATTGCAAATTATTAATTATAAAGTAATAATAATGTATAAAGTAACTATTATTTTTTTTAAACATTGTGTAACTGTCGAATTGACGAACTCAAATTGCTTACTACAACGATTCACAAAGAAAATTCTGTTCTAGCACGTAGTGATACTCGACAACTGAATGCAATTAGGCTATCTTTGAGGTTGGACTCCTGTCGCGCTCACCTAATGCGGGTTCGGCTGCTTGCTTGATTAAGAACTTCGTTCGTTTCGTTT
>JAQGAS010000222.1:0-73009 GCA_034686365.1 Pachymerium ferrugineum | reverse complement strand
TCCAGAGACGTTTGCTCCTGCAAGAATACCTGTGGCAGAAGGAAAATAAACGGCAAAGATGGACGCAAATGTTTCTCCTCTATAATCAGGTAGCATATTGGAATAAGCAGTGGAAACTAAAAATAACAAATTTTACTTATAATTATTGTTTATGAATTGTTCTCCACAGTCATAAACATACAACTCCATCCTGTTACTCCCATAGCTTTTTTTTCATTGGTAAGTGGCAGAAAGCTACCAACAATAACGTCTGCAATAGCTGTCAAAAGTGTAAACAACAGAACCGTCTGCAATTTATTAACCCATTCCATTCCTATGAGACATATTATCGTGCACACTACTGCCACGCATGTACCAATAATACGAGTGTCATTGTCTGCACCATCTACAATTTCTATATCAAAACTCTGAAAACCAAGCAAATTAAAATGTAATTTTTGATATACAATATAAAGGAATAGTAACAAATTACCTTGAACAAATCGAGCAGTGATTCACAGAAACCAACTATGTTCATTGCAACACCCACCATATTGGCAAAAGCGAAAATAAGTCCTATTGCGCCACCATATTCAGGTCCAAGACTTCGTGACAACATAAAATATGTTCCACCTTAAGAAAAAAATTAACTTCAATCTTGTCTTGTATGTACACACGCAATAATTTATGCATAGTACTACCTCCTTTCACTTCTCCGTTTGTCGCAATCGCAGAGGTCGATAGAGCGGTAATAGTAGTTATACAAGTGGAAAACAATATCACAACAAATGCCTCAACTGAGATAAGGAAAATTGCAAACTGTAATTTTTCAGATTTACGATGCCATGGAATAGTACTTACTTATTCCTCCTTGACCAACTAGCCAAGACGTGCGTAAAAAGAGCATTGGACCCCATAAATTCATAATATTTAGAATCTGAAATTATTTTCATAATGAAAAAAAATTCCATGACCTACATTCACTATCTTACCAAAACACCTTGAATCCAACCAAACTTTTGATGCGCTTGCTCTTCAGGTTTGGAAAATTTGGGCAAATTTGGTGCGCTTGCCTGTAATGCAAAAAATTGTTTCCTCATTTTTCTCGTCTTCTTTCTCTAGATACCAAACGTTTTACCTTTCTAGCACGTGATCCGTAGTGTAATTCATCAAGAGATGGGCGTTCTGCTCGTGCAATCGAATCTTCATTTCTATACAGATCAATCCGGGGTAAGGCTTCACACGTTAAGTTTCTCAAACTCAAAACATAGGAGTCATCTTGTGGCTGATATTCTTTTAAGGTCGGTTCAGTGAGGAGTCCATCAGAAACTTGACTGACTTCAAATCTTGATGACTTTTTGCTGCTCAACATATTGAATGAAAAGAATCGTCCAAGGAACGGCTCTTTGTTTTATGCCTCACTGATTTATGTCCGGTTAATACCAGTTTTGGTAAAGTCTCATCCATGGCCCGCTCATACCCAGTTCCAAGACTGTTTGCATTCTTTTTAGAGGTTTACTTAAGAAATTAATTTGTGGATATGTCGTCAAGAGTAATTATTGCTAAAGGAATTTCGCATCATTGAAGGTAAATTGAGATAGATTGGCGTGTAATTGCTGTATTTGCATACGTGTTATTTTTTATATATAAGAAAGTTCATTTAATATGGGGTGATGAAGATTTTATAATGAGCGGAAGTTCTCGTCGTATTTTCGTGACGTGTATGACACTTGCGTGATAATTGTTCAAGTGTTGCAATGAAGTGAAACGACTCCAAACAGAAGTGGTAAGAAGGAAATTTAGTTAGTACAATTGATAATTATGCTTAATGGGTTTTTTAAAATGTAGAATTCAATACTTGCAAATATTGTTTTTACCATTTGTTTACTGCTTTATGGTCGGAAAGTTTAATTCGTTGTATGCAATTAAATTATTATTATTTATAGAAAACACTTTTTAGCTAATATGTATTTATTTTTTAGCTGAGTCCTTCTAGGAATCTGACACGTGGGTATTATTTTTTCAAATTATTATCAGTTTCCTAGTAATTAAAAAAGATTGTGATTTCAATGTATTGCTAAAAACACTAGAAAATTAGCTTAGAAAAATGTTGGTAAAAAAATTGACAATATGAAAAATAAGATTCATTTAATGCATTGTTTATTTATTTTATATTTTACATTCAGAATGTTATTTCAACATTGCCTAATTTAAGTCCAAGTTGTTTTTCTGGAAACTCATATCAACATCTTCAGTTTTGAAGGTTAATTAATTGTCGCAATTAGGAAACTACCATATTTTAAAATGTTTTTAAAACAATTTGAATAACAAGTAATTATACAAATTTTTGAAATAGACATACCGCTGCTTTTTATCAATTAATATCACTTATTAATTTAATTTAATTAAGCACGTTTTGCTTCACACTTCATTTACAATGAAATAACCAACTGAATTTATTAATGTGCACGTAAGTCTGGTCATGACTAATATTTCATGTATCCGGCCACTTTATCTCGAATAACTTTTTCTGAATAAAAATGTAACACCTGGATCAACAGTAACACCCATTTACTACAAATTCAATCACTTTCATTTGACATTGAAACGCGTCTCCACTATCGATACGCTTGATAATAAATCATTACATTGCTAGCTGATTCATAAAAATTCAGGTGACATTCAGGTGCCAGCACGTACGAATTACCAGGAATAATTATTTCCTACTAATTTTAGCCAAACGATGACTGGCATTTCGTATTGTTATGACAACCCATGCAATTGGTGTAATTTACTTTGATTCATGAACTACTTTATATGTAAGGTAAACGGAAATGAATGATATTAGCTGACTATACAAACCAAAGTTTCCTCATTCACTGGACTGAATCAGTATATAAACTAAGGTCTTCAGTCAAGGTTTGCAATCATTCAACCTGAATCAATATGGGTTTCATGGCTTTAGCATCGTTTGGAGTCATCTTGCTGTGTGGTTTGGTGAGTTACGAATTCTTTACCAAGTTAAGTCCAATTTTCATTTTTTTTTGTAGGTAAGTGATGTAAACGGTTTTGGAGGTGGTTTATTTGGTGGTTTTTTTCGTCCACCATTTGGTGGTGGTCCACGACCTCCATTTGGACCAAGACCCCCTTTTGGAGTTAACCGTGAAGTCTTCAGAGCAGAGTGTACAAGAGCAAGTAGTAATGATACTACACAGGTATGTGGGTCATTGCTACTTAGAAATTTTTTTCTTAACTCACATTGTTGAATTTACAGCTTAATAATTGCCTTCAATGTTTTAATGCCTCAAGAGTATTGGGAGGAGGCTTTCAAAATCGTGAAGTTGACTTTGTTGACGAAGCAGAAGGGGATGATATAGACTTTCGACACCGTCGTCCTCCTGTAAGTCTATTTAATTTTTTATTTGTAAATCGGCTGCAAAATATGAAAAATTTAATGTTAGGTATTTCTGATGACTTGTATTTCTTGTTTTTAAATTTACTTTAGTTTGGATTCGGGGGTCGAGAAAATTTCAATGCAACAAGTTTAAGTGATTGTGTGAGAAATTATTTGGGACAGGATGTAAGTAACGATTTTTAATCATAAATTCCAATTTACCGAGAATAATATTATTAATTGTTATAAGTACAATGAATGTGGTAACATCGCTGTTGATCAGAATAACCAGATTGATACATTAAGAATATTGCAATGCGTTCGTCATCGTATGAGTGAATCTATTGTAAGTATTAGAATAAGTACGTTACATGAATGAATTACATTCGTTATTTTATAGGCCCGTCAGTGTGCCAGAGAAATACAAAATGGTGACATGAGACAATTCTTTACATGCCAACGGAATGCTTTTTTTCAAGGTTAAATTACTCGAAAGTGGCACTTATTGGTTAGATTTTTGTGTATTATGAAAGCAAAAATAAAACAAATATACAGAAAATTGAGTCAAAACTTGAGTTATACAACAAACAATACATCGAACTAAATAAGAGCCCAGACCCACATCCTTCTCCTCCTACAGACCATAGTCCGGAGCCCATGGTGAACATCAAGAAACACAAGGAGGTAAGAAAAACCTCCATGAGAAGAAACCAAAATAAAATAAATGCAACCACGGCCTCCATAATAAGACAGCGGAAGCGGAACTAAACAATTAGGGAGGCAGAATCCAACGACAGACGGAGCTTTTCAACGTAATTATAATCAACAAAATGGCGTGTATAACTTGAGAAAAGCACATGTGGAATAAAACAGACTTTAACTTATAGTGAAACAAAGTTGCGGAAATGGAGTGTGATTTTCTGTAAGTATTCAAACTGTAATGCTAAAATTCAATGTTGTAGGACGGAGCCGCCGGCGCTAATTAATTTGCGTGCGATTGCACTGGCATTCAGATCAACGGGTGGGCGGATTATGTAGACAGAGACTACGCCTTGTGAGCTTTTCATGAATAAATAATTCAAAATTCTTTTTTTTAAAAAACTTTTGGTATATTTATACTTTTTTTTTTTTTTTTTTTTTTTTTTTTTTTTTTTTTTTGTTGTGTGTAAAAATACTCCAAACTTTTTATTTTCTTATTTTTGAATTTACGCGAAATTTTATAATGGGTCATAATTATCTTGTGCGCCTGTAACTTATAAGTTATACCGTACTAAAGCAATTTAAAAATTCTAAGTCCACTTATTTTTAATTGTTTTTATTATTTCAGTATATGAAAATATCCTTTTTGCGGGTCCAAAAAGAACCACCGTAGATGAAGATAGCATCATTGCATTTGGAATGGGCTGCGGTGTCAGTGTCAGGGCGCAACTATTTATGCAGGTATCTATAATATTTATTAAAGTCTGGTAAAATAAGATTCTGTAAAAGAAAAATATAAGCTAAGACAATATAATAACCTACGATAAAATTCAGGTTAAAGACTGAAATTGTGGTCAGAACAAATATTCAATCGATCATGACGTCATACGAGTTTGACCGTCAGCTTTAATTGAGTTACACTTCAAAAGCAACCACTTAGTAAGAATTTACATTACCACCATAATAGCAGTGATGGTATTGAAAATAGTAAATAAACATTCTGATATTACTATTTATCCGAATCCTCTTCAGCCGTAATGTTATTGATTACCTTGAAAGATACCGTTTTGATTGTACATAATGGGACAAGCATTGAAGGATCAATTGCATCTATTTGTAATTTTAACTGACATACACATCCGTAATTTTTAACATCAGGAAATAAATAACACCTTTTCGTGTTGTTATTGATGAGCTCTTTTAATTCCACCCGTGAAAAAGTCGGTCTGATGAAAAAGTTAACATTTTCAAAATTTATTGAGATCTTAGGGTGTGGTAGACACGCCTTTAATGTAATTCCTCTTAACCTATTAACAAATGATTCTTCATGTCTTTGTAAATTGATGTCAGATTACAAAACATTAGCGACTTACTATTAATACCCGCCCTAAATAATAAATTAAGAGTATAAAAGTACAAAAGCCTTTACTATTTATGGCAATTGAAGCTATAAAAATGAGCAATTCCTGCAAATTGGTCAGTAGTAGTTGCATTTGGCGTTCAATGTGATATGAAAATACAAAATGATGAAAATGCAGATATGACTAGAAATTCTAAGTTGGATAAATGACAATTTTATGAAGTTATGTGGTTTTTGATCCAGCGTAGAAAAGGTGACACTCTTGCATAAATGCCAGGCAATGATGGCCTAGCACATCCATATCCTGTAGAAACAACTCCAATAAGTTTGAAAGAGTCTCCTTCGTCTACTACTAATGGACCACCAGAATCACCCTACAAATAGTCCAAGTAAATTTAATACATGAATAATTTTACTTTCAAAATATTTACCTCGCAAGCATCTTTCCCCCCTTCTTTATATCCTGCACAGAGCTGTCCTGGTTGTATCCGTATGAAAACATTAGCCTCTCTATACAAAATCGTACACATTCGGTTGTCAATTACTTTTACAGTCAATTTTTGTAGTTGATTTGTTATTACATTTGGCTTAAAACCTGAAAATACTGAAACTATTGTAACTAACTGCAGTTCTCAACATTTGTCATTACTCGCCTTTTTTTGGCTCTTTGGTCAAACCCCAACCTGTTACAACAGCTTCTTTACCTGTATACAAGTCTTCTTCATCGTTAGGTAAACAAACTGGTAAACAGAACCTATTAAACACGACTGGTTCGTTTAACTTGAGTAATGCGATGTCATTCACGTAATTCTCAACTATAAAGTTAGGATGAGTTATAATTTTATCCGCTGAACGCCTTATTTTAGAATCCATTTCATCTACTGTATTAGCCCCAACAACAACGGAAATGTCTTTAATACGGTTTTTGAGCCTGTAAGTTTATTGGTTAATAGGATTTTATTTCACATTCATTCTCCGTACCCAATAAAGCAATGAGATGCAGTTAAGACCCACTGCCTGGCTATCAATGCACCTCCACAGAGATGAATATTATCTTTTTGAATAGAAACCTGGAAATTTTGATAAGTTGAATTAACGGTTAGATGATATACTTCACGTACCATCCACGGATATTCGCCGGATATTGCGGCACTTCCTCCAACTATTCGCGAATGGCCAACCAAAGGTTTGCCGCATTCACCACCTTAATTAGTATAAAAGTAAGAAGAGAAAATAAGGAAATAGCATCATCGACATTCATTGACCAAACTTATCTATGACGTATTGTACTAAAACACACAATAGACTAATAATAACTTGTCAAACCGTAACTCCAATTGTTTTGGATATCAGTAGGGTAGAAATAGTTGATTGACATTTTTAAGTGAATGACCGTGTAAAAGCTTTGGTATGAAACTGTGATTTTTTTTGATTGAGATGTAGGGGAGAGTTAAGTGTTATGAGTCATGCACGACCTTGACTGAAAATTTAGGAAGGCCACAGCTCTGGTCATAGAGTTGAAGGCCGCGTGACCCGGATTACATTTTGCAATTTTCTGCATTGAAATCTGATTAAACTTCGTTTTAAAAATTTTTATAAAATATTAAAAGTAAATATTTTTGAACACCCTCAAATCATATTAGTAATTATCGAAGTGTAATCATTATTAAGTCGTGTTGTAACTCGTAAAGGAAACTCAAAATCATTTAACTTACCTTTATGCTCGAGTGAATGCATCGGTTTTCCAATATAAGCTAAAAAATGCAATAACATAGGAGTAATCCTATACGGATAGACGTACATTATGACGGCTATTATTAAGAGAAAAAAAAAAATGCTTATTGCTCTTCACTGAATGGAACTAAAACTGATGCGGTTTCTCCATCCGACTTATTTTAAAGCTTGGCTAGGTATTTTGTCCTACTGACATACATTGCCACCTAGACAGTGAAAGTGAACTCGGGATGAGAGTCAGTTCACTTTTTTTGAGGCTTAGTTGTTTCAAGGTTATTAGGGAAGTGAAATCATTCTTGCAACTACAAGTACCTGAGGCTATAATTGAGAAAAAAAGTAAAACAAACATTAGAAAAAAATTAAATAAGGAGTTAAGTTCAAAGCACCTGAATTTATTATATGGAAAATAGTAATTGTGTAATTGCTTACATTTGAATATCTGGGATTAAATAGTTTAAGTTGAATTCTGGAAATTTTAAAACGTTAATATATGGAGTTTTTATTAGTAAACAAAAGAGGGAGAGAATATAGAAAACAGTACGGCAAATAGTGAAAAAACGACATGAACTCATAAACTAGTTACTGTGGACAGTTTTTATTAGTGAATAAATTAACGACTTCTTGTGAGTCATGCGTGAATCTTATTGTTTTGATGGGAATGTAGAAAAATGACAGACTATTGAAAAATCCAATTTTGGCATATGTAAAACTGGTTTATGAATTTAACCTTCTTTCGGCACAAAAATATCCCACTGATTCGTTGAAAATTATTATTACCTCATGGTTGACTGCAAAAATATAGGGAAATTTCTCGGGAAGAAATTTCTAAATATGCCTCATTCAGGACAAAACACCGTGTGACATCATCCGAACCATTTTTAATGCGTAGTTGAACCTTGAAACTTCAAATAGGTCAATGATGTAGGTCGCTGTCAACAAGTCAGGGACTTGAAATTATGAAATTAAATGTGGAATTTTACATCAATTACATAACTTTTATAGCTGATAATTTGCACTCGCACGTGGGTATATACAAAAAAGTGTGCCACCTGTTAGACTCAGGTGTCAGATCTGAACCGTTTGGAGCGATATTCTTATTTCCAAGCACTGCTGCAAAGCCAACATTTGTGGTTGCATTCTCTTGTGAAAGAGATGATAAATGAGTGGTTTATACATATTAAAATCATCATGAGTTTTTCTGGGTTGCTTGTAAAATGAAATAACGACTTAAAGTGTTAGTTTTAATAAAATCTGAAAACTTACAGAGCCATTTAGCTCTTAATTAATAGGTAATTAAGTTTTGTAAGAAAGGAGAAAAGTAAAAGCAATATTTTTTGGGAATATTATGTAAACCGCTATAGTTTACATTCACCAACAAAATTAAATGGGGATCTGGATACTTACCGGCAAGTTTTTTATGAGGAGCCAATTTCACACTGGAAATTGTTTTGGAATTTTACTTGAGACAAAAGGAGTTTGTTATGAAATTACCAACATTAACTTGCAAATATTCCTTTATTAACTTTCGAAAGCGTTAAAAAAATTCACTTGAAGACGTTTAACAGTTAAAGAGAACTATTAGTCCAGCTGTTTCTGTTAAGTCAAGTCTGTGAGAACTTTTTTCAATTCTAGTTCAATAATCACTGTACAAGACACCCCATTGCTTTTGTTGACTAGAATCCAATAATATAATGTCACCTGAAGGTGATACCCTGTTGATAGCAATTGGACCATATGACACAGATTGATTGACATACCATCAAAAATTGAAACGATCAAATTCATAGTAAATTGGCTGTCAGTTCTCAATTCCAAAACAAAATTAATTACTTTTCATGAAGTAAACTACTACTAAGTGAATTTTCATTTCGAAAACCTTTTTGAATAAAAAGCAATGCTTACTCATTTTTTAAATGAATTTTAAAGCTCGTAATTTAATTGACATCTAAAATGATGCAACTGAAATTTTATTGCGTGGTACGAGTTTCAATCCGCTTCTCTTAGATGGCAGCACGTGTTAACAGAGAAACTACCCTGCCCCAAATCGAAAACTAGTTTTTCACACAATAGGTGTCGTGCGGATCTTTATTTGTGCCAATCCCTTTAATCTGCGGTATTAATTAATCAAGAAACCCTTGCAGATAATCAATCTCAACGTAATTAATGAAGAAATATTTTAAAAACTTACCTAGCAGTTCAGGCAAGCATTCCACCGTCACTAAGTTTCGTCTGTGATTACTGCGGCAGTAATTTAAAGGGAAAAAAATGCTTCACTCGGCAGAATTTGTGAATAAATCATCATTTCAAAAGTTCGATTTTAGAGTCGCCGAGCTCAATACTTAACAAACGAAGCCAAGAATTTGAAAAAAAAAAAAAAAAAAAGTCACATCACTTCGTTTCAAAATAAAATTCCTTTCATACAAACCACAATTTTTGCTACAAATCTTGAAATACAAACACAAACATGTAATTTTATAAGCACATGTCTCTCAAACTGCACATCAAACCCAAATTCAATTTCTAAACCATCGTTTTATACGGCTTGACTTTACCTTCAAGAAAAGAGTTAAATGCAATTATAGATGAAATGATGCTATCAAATAGAGCTGCCAACAAAGTAAATTATTTCATTAGTCATTAACTAAACCAATTCATTAAATTAACACGTCTTATCGCTCTTTTCTGATACACTAATCAGGCCGTTGAAAGGTGCAAAATTTATATCGATTGGAGAATGATAAATTGTCACCAACAGACTACTAATCTTGGACAATGCGTGCTCCATTTCAAGTAGCGGAAGCAAACTCTATCGACAGTCAAGTACGTTTTCTTTATCGTCAGCAAACCTATTATTTCTCAATGACAATCGATGCTCAAATCCTAAGATTTACTCAATTTTCAATCAATACGGAGTAATTATCCCACAGTAAATCCCGATAGGATAACTTCACATCAAACGGTAGTTCTTGCCTGACAACTTGAAACTCTCCTTAAGAAGGTCTACTTTAACGTCCACAAACTCCACAGCTGCGCAAAAGAGATATCACACTACAGACTGCTTAAAGACCAACAGCTCAACCTATACCGCAGGATGTAGGCCTACCAGTTAATATCGACAACTCACAGTGCCTATCACATACAGAGCCGTATCTTGAGTCTAGTGTCCCATTCTTAACGAAATAACAACATTCAAAAAAACATAGTATTGAAGGAAAAAAATATAAAGTCTGGAGATTCCAAGTTGCTTTGGGGAGATAAAGTTAGAAGTGCTGAAATATCTCAAGGCTTTATATGCATAAAGATCTTGTCAAGATGGATGACTTAGATTATGGCTCGCTGGGAGAAGGAAAAAGTGCACGATTTATGGCAGAGAAAGAGAGGAAAAGCAAAAACAGAATGCAAGCATAATGCAGATAAAAGTATGAATGATATTTGTACAAAGTGCGATTGAGAAATTGTCATGAATTATTAATTCAACTTGACTTACTAAAATGTAAAATTGCCAAAGCTATAGTGAGATGTGGTTGATAAATTTTTGGAAAGAAAAAACCGTTTTAATTAAGGCATGTCAGATATACTTGTGTGCAAATAATGGCCTAGAGTCAAACAAATTTCTTATTAATTTATAACACGCGTGAGGTCAGTCATGAGTTTATCAGTTTGTCCACTGTCCACTCACCCAATTTCTGTATTACTTTGCGTGTAACTGCCTCGGGTATTGAAGAAGTTAACCAAGAAGTTTATCGCTGATCATTGTCAAACTTCACGTAGGAAAATTAAGTTGAAACTTTTTTAATTTTGAATGAAAAATTGAAAAACTTTATTTATAAAGAAACAAAGTGACATACCGACTAGACTTTTTGGATGCAGTCAATAGACGATGTAAATAAACCAATTCTTTACAAACCTTCGCTCAAACGTTTTAATATTCACTCGATCGGAAAAGTTTGCTCGCAGACTAAGTAAAGCCTATTTACTTATGTAAGGATTTATAGGCAGATAGGATTCAATCCTCTCAAAAGATTTTGATGTTGCGTTTGCAGTCGACTGGATTTTAAATTGTAAAGTAAACGCATTGCCCTATTCGGTACCACACGTTTAAATTTAAACGAAATGAAAACCTCACTTCATTTATTCAAAAACAGAATGCTGAGCCAAACATAAAATGTGCCGAATTCGCCTATTACTGATTTTAGTGATAGACTTACAACCAGACTAAACAGCAACTTTTTCTTTGCTTGAACATGCAAAAAATAAGATTTGTTTCTTCACTGCTGATACAGCCAACCTAATGTTATAGAGAATATCTGTACTAGGGCTTTACTTTTACAATGAAAAGAAATAAAAACCAATCTTAACTGCATCTAACCAGGAATTGGTGGTGAAAAAAGGTTAGTAATGCAAGATAAACTGATTTTTACCTCAGGCTGCAATTTCCATGAATACAATAAAAATAAAAATGCATATGAAATGTAAATTGCCCCGCAAAACTCATTAAATTTTTTTCTATTAATTATAAAATTGTCAATTGCATTGGACAAAAAAGCATCTTTTCATCTGATGTATTTCTTTGGTGTGTGCAAGTTGGAAAACGAAGATACACAGCCGACAAAAGCTCAACTCATTTCAGCAAAATCAGTCAAGGGGAAACTATAGGCAGTTTGAGAAGACGGAAAACGCGTTATTACTTTCACACACATACACCCTCACACATTCAGACACACACACACCCTCACTTGTGAATTGAAAATTTAATTGAATCCAAGAAGAAAAAAAAAGGCACTGCATCCCGTACCCATGATTGGACTCTCACTTGTCGTCTGTTTCTAACAGATTCAATCAATTTAGCCACTAACTTAATATCATTGAACTGAAATGGGTGTAAACAGAATGAATCTGTACTTAATTGCATAACACGTCTTTATGTAAACACATTTGACTATGGAAAACGCAATAAAAAATTTTGACAAATGGCCGTTAGCAACTGCAGACTTCATTTATTCCAGTTAAGGAAGCTATTTTTTCTTATTATTTCGAAGGAGGAAAAAAAAGGCTATTTGCATTGGTTTATTGTACAACTACGTTATTCGCTTGACCGAATTGTGGAATAACTTTCATAATCAATGAATTAAGCATTTGGATGGTTATGTTTGTGTATTGCAGCAATTAATCAATATAGTAATAATTGGTATGAATGTAGAAAGTTTTCCATTTATTTACATTGCTTTGTGGATGTAATTAATATATTTGCAATTTATTAGGAAGTATGGTGTGAAATGTTGCGTACAAACATTTGTCAATTGGCTTTAGTGTAAAATGTTAATACTTTTGTTTCATCTTCATTTGAATTTACAAAGCATTTTTCTAAGTATGTTGACAAATCTTTAGTGCAATAGCTCACAGACATGCGCATCAGGAAACAACATCCAGAAGGGGACAGTTCGAAGAAAAAAAAATGAAAAATAAAAAAAAGAAGTGGAAACCTTAGCTGGAATATGCAACTTAATAATATCCTTGGGCTTGTAATCTTGGCACAAGACATATGAGAAATCGATTTAGGAAGATCTTGCAGCTGAGCAAAAGGGGGGAAAAACATTTTTCACTTTTTTTTCTTTGTGCAGCATAAGTGATTTCTCTTAGTGCATGTTTTTCAACTTTGCTTCTAATGTTGCATGCATGGATAGATGACTCAAAATGTTTGTCAAAGCAAAAAGTAGCCGAGTTAAATTTATTGGAACGTATGTCACCACTCGCACCAAACTTGGGAAGTGAGATGATTTAAAACCGGAACAAAAAAATGATTTCAGTTAATCAACAATTTTTTGCCATGAAACTTTTAAATGTTCGCATGGATAGATATAAAATGTTTTTTTTCTCTGCCTAGTCAAAACATCAAATACTTTTTTAATAGGGGTCCTTTTTTATTTTTATCTTCTCTTCCCTTTCGCTAAATGTCGAGCACTTAGAAGCAATTTTCTTCTTTTGATGCCAACAAAACGGTAGAGAAAAAGTTCTCACTTCATATCCCCTCCCATTCCCTCAATAGCGAGGAGTGTACTTGGGCTCCGGGCTTAAGAGTATAAAGCCTCCTCTCGCCAATATCATTTGATGGTATTTACAAAACCCGGCGCAATTTTCACAGCAAAATTGGCAACAGCTTCCAATGCAATTAGTTTGCAGTTCAAAAAAATAAGAGCTCACAGTTTAAAAATTCTAGTTACGGTACCTTTCTTTCCAACATATTTCCATTGGGAGAAAAAAAATCTCTCCAGAGACTACTAACTTCTTGTTCTTGGTTGTAAGTGACACTCTTGTGGTTTAGTGTTTTTAACTTGCTTGATTCAACTTCTTTGTTCGTCCAATTTAACTTGAGATTTTTAATTTCGGCAGTAAAAATTTACGACAAGATATTTAGTCATTGCTTTTCTTTATTTCTTTCCGCTTCCGCGTTTCTTGCTACCCGAAGCCCTTAGACACTGAAAAGAACAGCATTATCCTTATCATAGGGCCAATATGTACTGCCCCTGGGTTTTCTAGCTTGGATTCAATTACCAGTGTAAACAACCTCACATGAACAGAGCAGTCAATGAACCTAACGAGATAGGGGACCTAGTCCTTTTTTTTTTTGTCTTACTCATCAAATGTCTTTTTAATATTTCCATATTCTTTTCATGTGGATGAGAAAACATTAACTTTCCTCGCACATAGAAGTCCCTGCAGATTTTGGTAATAGGTTTTTTTGAATAAGGAAATAAAATAGAGGTGGAATAGTGTAGTGAACATGATTTTGAAGGAAATTAAACAGGAAATGGATGTTTTGTATATACAAAAAAGAAGAATACGCATTTGACTCAATCACTTGAAACTCAATTCACATCTGAGTAAATCCCTGATAAACTTGTCTTTTTACATCATTCCAGGCTAATGCATTACGTGTGCCTCGCTGACCCTTTCGTCAATCAAGTGGTATTGGAATCAAGCAGAAGCTCCTGGGCTAACCACGCCATAATTCTGAGCTCAGCTCCCATAAAAGTACATGGGAAAGTATCCCTACTAAGCTATCCACTGATGAGAGAAGGAGAAGATCAGAATGACTTTCCATCGTTAGAAGGATCTTGATGCCGAATTAAATTAAGTGACCCTCCTTCTTCAACCAGCCAAGCGGGAAAAATTGAAATTCGATTTTCATTAGCAATTCATGATCAACAAGATTAAGAGACTGGAATTTTTTTTTTTTTTGGAAGTGTGTACCCGAAATTTTCATCTACCGTAAGTACACTTTTTATTTTATAGTAATTTTAAGCGTAGCAGTAATTGGTAATAGAGGTTTTTTATGAGGTCGTAAATCCTAACTTTTTTGCAATTTTTATAAATCCTGCGTTTTAATATAACTGTAATCTGAGGTCTTAAACATTTTATGCACATCTTCAGAAAAATTTATTACTTGCTTAGTAATGTAACTAGTAGTTGCCCTTGGACCGGAATGGTTCCCTATTGTACGTCACTTGCCGGAATTCTTAATTATCTCCTTACAACTAGCTCTTAGCACCCTCCTGAGGTCAGCAACAGGATTCTAAATTGTTCTCACCAACACCTAAACTGCCCTTAAAGGCAAGAAATGTCAATAAAAAAGATCTTAATGCCCATAGGATACAAAACTATTGACAAAAGACGTAAAAAATATACACAAAAACAACCTTTAAATACGCAATTCATTTTTATTCTTCTACTAAATTTCTTGTACTAAGTTACATTGCATTTTTTTCCCTACCAACAAATCAACTGGTTAATCTAGCCTAGAAAGGTATTTTTTTGATCTTAGTTGCTTTTCAGCTACCAGTCTTAATTGCGTGCCAATTTGTTTCCTCTTTTTTTTTTTCTTCTTCCATCTCTTCATCTTGATTTTTTTTCTTACCTGCCTTGTCACGACTTGCCACTCTATATATATTTCTTTTCCAAGTTGCCCTCGAAGGAATCGGCAAATCAGATATTCTTTTAAAAGATTTCCCTTTTCCATTCCACTCCGGAATGTATATTCCCTCTCGTCTAATACATCAAGTTGACATATTTTCACCGCCCGATTTATTCATTCCTATGTAATTTATTCCATTCGTCACCCCGAAATCAAAACATTATAAAGGTAGTCGCCCCTTTATTTTTTTCACCGGGATTAATTTCAACGCACGCCCCAAGTTTTTTTTTTTTTTTTTTTCGTTCAACTTTAGAACAAGGTGCAGAGTGTGATCATACGGCGAAACCATTTTGATTTTTCTTGCTGTTTTGTATTCCGGGTCGACGTTCACTTCTATTGTGAAATGCGGGAAGGAAGATGCTGACAGAACGGAGCTGCCAATTGCTTCTCGCGCCGGTGAAACGGATAGGTCTTGACAAATTAGCGAAGTGCCTCCAATCTTGACGAAATATATCGATCCACCCGGGTGCCTCTAGACCTCATGCCCCTATCCAGAACATGAGATTTCTTTTCCCCACATCTGCTCTCTTTGCCCACTCCGTGCAAATGCTAGCTTTGGGTTTTTTAATTCAATGACTTGGAATGAGCTTTTCATAAGAATTGAAAATCTTACAAGAATAAGTCTTTGCAAGTTATTAACATGATTTGTTAATTTTGGAAAGAAATTAGTCAAAACGATAATTATGTAAGAAAAAAAGTTAATTACTCATTTCAAATTGGAAGCCAACTTTAATTATGGAAATTATTCAACCAGTTTGACCCCCCCCCCCCCCCTTCCCCTGTATAAATTGAATCGACCTATTAAACACTGGTTATTTTTAGTTGCAATCAACTTGAGAAACTTCCTTAACACTAATGAGTAATAACATTTTTTTTTTTTTTACAACAACAAAATTCTTCAAAGGAAATTGAAAGGGCATTCCTTAATTTCATGTTTGGCTTGTAGCTGGGAAAATAATTCCTATCTAAAAACAATCACGCATAATTAGAAGCAATGATTGTGAATGGTATCTGAGAAATGATGATATATGAATGCCGGGTGAAGCAGCAATTGACAGTGAATAAATCAAACTTAATGTATCTGGTAAATCATATTTGATGAGCTTTCACACATGCGCTGACAAACTGCTCCTTTATTTCAGCAGGAACCAATTCATATTGGCACATGAGACCCGAACTATCATCTAAGAGAAACAAAATGGGGAGGGGAAAAAAAAAACAATCAAACTTACAAAGCAGTTGGCATCATAGCTGAATCAATTTTCGTTTCATGTCACAAACTAAACTGACTTTGAAATTGACAAATAGCACCTATTGTATATCCTAAATCAACTCGAGTTAGGCACAATTCATCACACACTTTAAATATTAAACGTCCAACTGCAATATTTGTACACGAAAATAACTCTTAGGTATCCATCAAACCTTCGCCTTGCTTCAAAAGTTCAATGCAGTATAAAAATAAAATTCATTGCACCATGCAATATTCATGACTATGATCCGAGTTATACTCTGCAACAAAGGAGAAATGTGCCGCCTGTAGTATTGGATCTTAGAATTATAAATGGAAGAACCGTGTCAGATAATATTCCCAGTGGTTTATGTGTTAGACCGACAATAGACATGATATGTCCAAAGACGAGCAAAGAATTCTTACCTTTTGGTTTTGCGGTTTTGTGCAAACCGTTTTTCAATCGTGAAAAAGACGTACAAGCAGAGAACGTTATATATCTTTCTTAATGACTTCACATTCATTATATGGATGACATCCGTGAGAACAAAGACAAATTTTAACCTAATATTTGTATGGGATGATAATGCGTAGCTTAACTAGGATTTGCATTGGCTGTGTCGCTGTGTCAATTGATTGTGAATTATGAATGCAATGATATTTACCTATGGTTCAGGAAACTAGTATTAAAAGAGTCTATCAAGTGTATCATTAAAATCGCGATTAATTTTTTTATAGGGTAGTGACTTTTTTTTTTTCTTTCTTGGTTACTCTCCTTTTCCCTAATGCTATTTATCATCATTAAAAATTTGCAAAGGAAATATAAATTTATTTATAACTTTGGATAAGGAAAAATTGATAAAGAAATATTGTTTGGGCTTGTGCTTTATAAGAGATTGGTTGAATTTTCAGTTTTTATGTGATCAATAAGGAAAATTAACATTTTTAATCAATTGTTAAATTAGTGATGAGGAGTTTTAGTAGCTCATTTTGTGGAATGAGTATGCATGATTTAGTAGGAGACACGTTTAGTTTTCACTCCAATACATCTTAAAAATTATTACACGCTTTTACAATTAACTTATTAAGCTCAGTTGGTTAAGTATGAAATATGCCCCCTCTTAATTCCATATTGCAGAAATCCAATTTACATAACAAATTAACATTTAAAAGGCCAATAGAATACCACAGTTTATAATTACAACAGCTTGCAAAGCTTTTGTGAGATTATCACAAAACGCAGGAGCTGTTAGTGAAACTTTCCTTCTAGAGCTACATCTTGAATCTATTTTTCACCTTCCTTTGGCTGCTCTTTTTTTTTTTTTTCCATTCGCTTTTAACTCTTCTTATCGACTCTGATAGCAAAAAGGTGAGGTGAAGAGAGAAAAGGAGTGAGAGAGGAGCTACAGGTCCCTCTATGCACTTCACCTCACATCTCTATAGAAAGTATATTGAAACGGAACGCGGCGCAGCAGCACAGCCCAAGTTTGCCTGTCAAGTTCACACGACCTGGGTTGAAGCAATCCTCTGTCCATGTCAAAACCGAAGGAACGGGGGGGAGCTTTTCAAGAAGCCCCTATGGTGAGAAGCCCCTTGGCCGAGCGTTATTACGTCCCTAAGCTCGCACGACGCCGGCTGTCACATCAACTGCAATATTACCCCAGACCCAATCTCAGCACAGCCTCGCAGCACAAAATCGCGTCATTGACTAGAAAATGTCATTTATTTTAAAGAAATTGCACCCTAACATTTGACACGATTCGTTAAAAAAGGCTCGCCTACTTGTCATTTGTTTTTAGATAAATCTTTGAAAGATACTTAGGGCTAAAACCCCTTTGTTTTCAAATTTTAACAAGAGTGCGTTTAAACTTTAATTTCGTTCTTTCTAATCTAAGTGTTGAATCTCGAAATGGTTCTTCTCTAAAAGTACAACTTGAAAACAGCTAGGCAGCTTTAATTTAATTAGCGACATCCATGCTGGAATGTCTCGCACTTACAAAGCTATTCTGACACCGTAGTGAAGGCTTTTGTTTAATATATATCAAACTCCTTTTCAACGTGGCTTGCCACTGACTCAAGCATATCACACGAGGTGGAGCCACCTCGTATAAAGTGTTAACTGATTGAACCAGCACGCGCCCCTTTTGACGCCCCGAATAATTCCCCTGAAAATACAACTGTATAGGCTCTATGAAAAGATGTTGCCGCCCTCCGTGGGTAAATTGCTGCAAAGTTAGTGCTTTCCTCTCAGCCTAATAAGCAGAAATTCCTCAGTTTTGTGGAATTTAATAAATTGAATTCCGTAATCTGAGTATGGTAGCATAAATTATGTGTGCGCTGGTGGAAATTTAAACAAGCTTTCAATCTAATGTAAAATAAGCTTAAAGCTTTTTTTTATGCATTATTCTAGTGCATTATCTATTTTTAAAGCCTTAGTCACAAGCAAGAAGAGAAAAGATTAAATTCTTCAATTAGTTTCACTTTTAAAATCAAGATTTAATTTATGTCAAGTCGTCATCTACAATAATTGCACTCGTGCGAAGTAGCAGATGGAAAACAATGATGAAATTCGGGAAAAAATTCGAGTCGACAATATTTTACTGAAGACGTGATAATTACTCTCTGTTGAAACCATTTCAGTTTGATTCATGACTAGTTCATGGTCTACGATTCATTTTGTCTTCTTATCTACATCCATCATGTGCCAGACAAGAACTACACTAAGAAGAATTCTACTGAAACTCATTTAATTGCCCTTTTATAATACCACTTGGTAATCCTCTTTCTTTTACCGCCTTCACTAAATGCTACTAAATAAACTCTAAACACCCAAAGGAAATAGAAAAGATACCCTGAGGGAAAAGAGGAATAGAAAAAAAAAAAAATCTTTCCTTCGATTGAACGCGCACAGAAAAACCTTGGTTCTCGCTAATCCTTCTTATCCAGAACCTCTTGTATCAGTTGATCAGAAGGCACGGACGAGGCTTAGGCAGAGGAGGCGGCAGCTGCATGCAGCCGCCCGTCGACTTGGAAGACGCTCGTCCATCGCTTGTGTTCTTGATTGGCAAATCCTAAATACGCTTGCCTAACTAAATGGTCAGGTTAGGCCCGTCCCTTAGTAAGACTGAAGACCTCTGGCCGTCCCCTTCTCGCAATGTGATGTTGTGGCGCATGCGCATTGAGGCGATCGATGTGGAAAGGAGCACGTAATGAGAGTGGGTTGAAGTGAGAGGAGAGAGCTTTGCTCACAAGCTCTGCTCTAGCGACACCGTGTGCACCTTCTGTCCCTTATTCCAATATTTCGCTTTCTAAAGTGTAGGGCTATTCATCAAGAGGGAAAGAAGGGAAAAAATCGAGAGACAAGTAACTGCTAGTGGATGTCCACGACTGATCTATGCTCGGATTCTCACTATGCTGCTACGAGAGAATGACAGTGAGTTCACACATCATGTACTTATTACTGGTCCTGATAGCACCTGTTCTGTTGCACGCAGGTAAGAAACGATCAACTTTTTTCATTTTTGGTGTTAAAACCAGACAGGTGTTGTTGATTTATAAAAAGCAGGTGATAATGTTCACTTAGTAAAGTTGTATCTGTCAACTAAGAGATGAAAATGTTTTACTTCATCCGCATTGATTTTTTTTTTCGCTCTTTTCAAATCCTAAAGTATTCAGTTAGGTATTTTTTAACAGTTTGGTAATTTAAGTGACCGTTAATGTTGTTTTACAGCCGCAAACGCAATTTCTCACGCACTAATCGCGGCAGACATTATGTTAAACTAGCAGATAGTGTGCTAGAAACGATCACTTGTAAAATTAAGGGTCTGCTTTGATCCATTTCACACTTGTCTGCAAGCACACCTTTGAGGTTTTGCAAATGCTTGAAGCAACGCTTTAAAATTAAGACACGCAGGGGAGAATTAAACCTAAGCCTTGATATAATCCCTATTTATAAATAAAAATTAATGACGGATAGAACTCTTAGATTGCGCAACTGAGTCTTCGAATTCGAACTAATGACTATGGATAGAAGTTCTGTAAAAAGAATAATCAAAATTGCGCTTTTTCTTCTATTGCTCCCTTATAGAAGGATATACGCGCAAGCTAGCTTTTTGCCACTATCTTAGAGAACAAGTTTTCTCTCTTTAGAAATAAAATATACATCCTCGGGATATTTTTCGAACATAAAAATCATTTAGAAGCTACAAAATATACGGAGGTTCGGTTGAAGGGAGAGAAAAATGTAAACTGAGAGAAATATTGAACAGTATATCGAATCTGTTCACTCTGAAGTAAAGTGAGCGAAATTGACTTCGGATGGCCATTTTGTCATTCCAGTTTCCTGCATAAAAAGTCTTTGTAGTGCACATGCGCACTTAGCTTTTATGGATTACATTCAAAATGGAGGGCACGAACTGAGTGAATCAAGCCATACACTTTGAAAATGAAAATTGAAATTTGTGTAACTGGATTAGAAATCAATTTTATTGCCGCTATTTTAAAAAATCACAATTTGTACTACAGGAAATAGTATATCTGGCATACACACTTCGTATCTCATCCGGTAGAACGCGAATTTAAAGGTCAATCTAAAAAATGACATTTTTGACCGCAACGTTTAAACGTTCTTATGACAGCTGTTCGTATTTTCATTATATTTATTATTAATGGCACTTCCGTCATGCCTTACCCATCCACTACAATCAAAATATTAATTTTATTAAGTCGATTAAACTATAATATACACAAAACGGGCGTTCTGCCCATATGAGGGACTTAGAATACATACTATGTATGCTACATTTATAAATATAAATTGGATTCACATGTATCTCATAAATAAAACATAAACGGTCCAGAGACGAATTTTCAAATTGATGTTTCAATTTAAAAAATGAAATATTCTTTGGCAACACACTGATGTATGATTTATTAAGTATTTATGAGAACATATAACTTCACCCAAAACATTCCGCACCTTGTAAAGAAAAAATCCACACATACAAATTTACTCCTATTTTAAAGAGGTCACAGGAAAGAGGAAGAAGAAAAGTTACATTCACAATGATAACAGGCTCTCATTCTCGTATGAAAATTCGACTAATAATTCTTCTCACAACTTTCCATATGGATTTTTTTTCCCCACCCACTCTTGTGCGAAGGTTACCTTTTGGTGCAAGCAAGCAAACCAAGTGATTAATGCATCCTATTAACATCCCTAGGGAATGCCGTTTTTCACTTTTACTCTGTTCCAGAAATGTGGTGCTCCAAAACCTATTACCACAAGTAAATTAGTCGTCCCATTTGAATTTCCAAGTGTTTCAAATGTACCAAATCATAAAAATTTGCATTATCCACGTGGCAATTACGGATTAATGGGAAATTTTTCTAATTAATATATCTTATGTCTGTTATGCCTCCTTAATTTAGGTTTTTATTGTTAGTGTTTTATACCTAATACCGTAAATCACTTTTAAGTAACATTCATTCATCTTACTTTAATGTCTCAAATTTACATGTTTTTTTTTTTTTTAAAGGGAGGGAAGTAATCTTTTACGTCAAAGATAAAACATTAATCTGCGGGTGAGAATTGAGTGTAATGACTGCTAATTATTTTGTAAATGAAAATAGTGTTTAGAAATGAAAAATGGATTTCGTGAGGCTGAAATGATTACTTTTGAGGAATTCAATTCAGTTTATTTCACTCGATTTAAAATTCGTAAATAGACCTTGCTGGTCGACCAAGTTTTCTTTTTCTGTTTTTATAGTCATCGTCAAGTTCAATGAATAATGCATTTCTCGTGTTCGCATTGTGGATCTATCAATCTCATTTGTCTTTCGTCAATATTTGCATACCCTATTCAGCATAGAAAATGTGATTTGGACTGTCCTGCTGGACCTTAAAATATTCTCCATTCCTTTTTCCTTTTGCCAACACTCGACCATCCTAAGGGTCTTGCAATGGCTCAACATTTGCTTGTACAACATATTTAGCCAAAATGGAGGACAGGAAATTGATTTTTATATTACATTTTAACAAGTACTGTCAATCTGAAAATTAATCAGAGCAGGAACTGAGAGCTCATACTCAATGTCAACATTTACTCATGTTCAGAACATTATATCAGAGGAAGTAGATTAAAAAAGAAGGAACGGATGAGCAGAAAAGGAAAAAAAAATTTGAATTTTGGATTTTATCCCCTAGATAAAGATGAAAAAATTTTAGATAAACAAAAACTTCAATATTAAGTTGGTAATATCGATTATTCATTCCTTTAGTATATAATCAGATTGGTTTTGAGTGTTAACTTCATTTTAAGAATTATTCACAATGATAAACCTGACGAAGATCCAATGCAGCACTGGGTGCGATGAAACCTTGTTCTGACGCTTAAATTCAATTATTGAATTCTGAGATGACTAATAAATTTGTATTAAAAAGGAATTCGAAATTATAATGGTTTCATTAAATCAGGTAGGAAGAGTTCGAATAATTTGATACAGACAGTCGCGACAACAGAATTGAAAATTGCGAAAGGGTTTTTTTTTTTTTTTTTTTGTTTACACTTGTTCTTTCAGTGTTGTTAATTACTTTGGACAAGAAGTGAAATTGTAAGGCGAACGAATCGGTTCCTAATTTAAGTGAATGAAGTTCTCCATTGAAGGGTTAAAAAACCCAAACACAACATCGGAACACACTTCGATTTCTCTCGAGGAATTGAACACTTACACATTCCTCCCACAAGGTTGCTTCTGTAAATAGCTTTAATGGCATGAGGAGAATAGGGGGCACACAAAAGAAGACTTCTCTCCGAGGATGAAGGCAAAAGGGGATTCTCCTTTTATTGTTCCTTTTCCATTCGCCCTCACGTCAGAGTGACAAAAGCAAACTGCTCTGAAATAACATCAAACCCACACATTGGCTGTGTTCGTTACAAACTCTTGCTTCCCAACGTTGTTATACAAGCTACTTGGCCACTCCCATGCTTCCCTTTCCGAGTTGAAAGCAATTGCTCGCGACTCACGCCACAAATCACAAAGTGGAATGCGACGGACATAAGCATCATTGGGAGAAACCGCTGGGTCCATCCTTTTAAATGATGCCCAAGAAAATTTGGAGATGATGTAATCATGAAAGCGGAAGAAAATTGAATATCCTTTTACCCAATATTGGAGAATTGGAGAATAGAAAGTGTTGGAAAGTTGTACACAAGAGATAACCATGTTAAAACGAGGTGCTACTTAAATATGTTAGTTGTGCAAGGCATGAGATAGTGGTTGTTGCCAACAGATGTGTCCCGTCACAGTCCATAATATGGTTGGGTTGTGACTTGTTACTCTTGAGAACATTGTCATTGGTATAGAAGTTGCAGCCACAAACCTTGTAATGCAAAGGTTTTATGATTCATTAGTGATCAAAAGGCAACCCTACAGTTGTATGAGACCCAACGCATTTGAGAAAGACTTAATGAGGTTTATATCACTTGAAAGGTCATGTGCAACTGACAACAACCCAGGTCGTTTCTACAATTTATATAATGCATTTGGGTTAACAACATGTGGTTCTATGGGAAACTTGAGGAAGATGGTTACATTGGGAATTCCTCAGTCAACCCGCATGCTGATGGAGCTTCAATCCACAGAGGCAAGCCACGAAATGCATTGGAGTGTGTGGTTTTACCATAATTTGAATGGTTTCACTGCAAGCCTTTTCAGTATTCCACACTGAAAAATGCACCTATAACTCACAACTAACAACCCACAACCGACAACTGACCTGTCAATAATTTACTCCACTTCCTGAAATGATAATTGTGGGAAAATAAGAAGGAAAATATTGATCTACCAATTAAATTATTTCGCACTCACAGAAATTCAACTTTACATACACAATGACCCAATAACTTCAATTATTCACAAACAGCCTTGAAACGAAGAGTGAAACATTTATTGATTATTTTGCTAACTCATTTCATGTAAAGCTATAATCAATTCCACTCTCAACTTTTGACGTTATCTTTCCGCAAACTTGTCTTTACGCATCATCAATAATTCAACTTGAATTCAACCAAAGAGTAATCAAGTCGTTCATTAAATTCGCGTAGAACATCCAAATGTTTGTAAGACGTAGACTAATATCCTTCATATATCAAATATCCTATGACATCCACCTGGTGTCTCATTTCTAATGTTGGCTTACACCTACTTAATAACTCTGGTGGGCGAAATGTTTGTGCGTGCGGTAATTATTGGCATTCTCAAGCTGTATATCAACGTTTTTATTGCCTTTGTGCTTCTTATTTTTTATTTTACCAATTTTTTAATGCCTTGAAGACGTTACTTCGTATTATGTTACAACAGCTTTGTAAAATAACCGCAACACGTGCCCTCCGAAAATTTCTTGAAAAATATATATTAACTCCATGATACAGCGCAGCTGTGTGAGCCAGTTTCAATATGAGCACCAACTATTTCAAGTGGACCATTTACTTTACTGTTTTTCCTCAAATCATTTCTTCCCCGCTCTTTAATAAATAAAAACAACATGAGTTATAAACCTACATAAAAATCAAACGTCAATTTTATTCATGTTATAGTGGCAAAAATCTCTGAAAATGAAATGTATTGTACCAGTATCACGTTCTCTGTCACCCGATTTTAAGAGAAGTGTACCATTTTTGACCTTTGAATATAACTCCCATTCATTTAATTACAAACAATTGAAATGACAAGTGCTTTCACTTTACTGAACATTTCATTTAAAATTTAAATTTCATCAGATGAGAAAAAATGAAATTAAAATACACCCTCCCACCAGGAGACAAAGAAGTTGGAAAATTACTTTTTATTCAAATTAAAATATTAGCCTAACTCAGGGCACCAACTTGAAAATCGCTTCTTTTTATGAGAAGAGACACTTGAAAACTGTCCAGTGAATCTTCTTCTTGGCAAACAAACCGTAACTTAAATTCGTTTCAGCTGCTGACAGAAATGAGGTTGTGCTATAGGGCAGAATCGTAGCTTACACTTACATGCTCATATATAACTCGTGTTTCGTCAGATTACACTGTAATCGAGTCATTTGTAACTGTTAAAAATCAATCCGGGTTTCCTTTTGCAACAAAAAAGTCACTTCTTTTTTTTACCGATTTAAAGTGATTGGACAACGCGGATAAGAAAGTGAGGTACCCCAACCTAAAGTGCAATTCAGCTTCAAATATTGACAACACGAAGTGAGACACTTGAAAAATAACCTCAATATTAAACTAGACGGAAATACGCCAGCCTCCATTAGCCAGGAAGATAAAATAGCAAGAGCAGGTTTGCGTCAGAGGTTTTCTCAAGAGGACAATGCACTTTGCAACGAGATAGCAAAAGAGCCTCCACTCATCTGCATAAAGACAACTAACTATACATCTGTATACATAAACCTCCTGCAATAATCTGTAGGCTAAGAAAAAAACACGAAATTTTGCAAAAACTTGTGCAAACTTAGTCTAGCATAGCAGCTAAATTTGTACGCAAAGTGTTTGCTACTTTGAATTTCAAAACTGGGGATTTTAGTTGCAAGTTGCAAACATGTGTAGCAATTAAAATTTTGAAGAGTAATTTTAGGTGTGGATTAGTGTGGGTTTAGTTAAGTATAATGATTGCGTTTGGCAAATCCCAAATCTGTAGTCTTTACGTCACAAAAGAGACAACCGTCATTTCCTAAGTGAAATATGAACGTCATTCTATGGCAGTTTTCCCTCAGGAGAAATCCTTATCGCAGATATAGAGCCAACTTTATGTTCTTGGCACAATATCAGCACAGCTTACACAAGAGCTTACGATAAATTTACTCTAACAAATAAAAGGTGCTGTTTTTTTGTCTTTATATACAGTTTACCTTATGTTGTACACAATACTCATTTCGCTCGGAAAACTTTGAGCTATTTGTGAAAATTCGCGCAGCTTAAGTCTCTCTACAATTGTCAAGTTGAGATTTTTCTTACTCAGCACATGTAAAACGCATAAACTAAATTGTTTGTAATATCCCACCGCACCTAAACTTATCCATGGTTTCGTGTGACAACTTACACCTCATAAAGCTAACAACGTTTTTATTGTACACATTATGAAACGCAGTATGAAAGTAATGTTCGTTTGTTTTCGCTATGAAATTCTCTTTTGTGTGTTGAAACATCAAAAGCTGCGCGTTGTTTTAACTGCGGACCCAAGTTGAAATTAAAAGAGACCGTTTACCTCGAATAGTCCAAACTGTTAAGACTGTATTTTTTCAACTCGCGAAGTGCTAGAAGGGAGGAAAAACAGTTAAAAAACAGTTTTTTGCTGCCCCCTTTTTTCACTCTTTACTTTGAAAACGAGAACAATAATAATGGTTCGCTCCTTGACACTTTCCCAACTCTGTTCTGATTTATGATAGTCCATTCCGGTCATTTATTTCAGCTGCAGAAAACCTGCGAACCTAGCAAAACACTGCTGCCTACATACACACACTTTCACACACATGTACCACTATAGCCATAAATTTTCTTCTATATAACAGATGTACAGGTATTCATTTTTGATACACATAATCGGTTAAAAAAAATTCAACTCTGTAAATCTTTATATTATCACAATTTCACTTAAAATTTTTTTTTTTTTTTTACCATCCATTTTTTTTTTATCAGGAAAATTAATTTTATGATTAAACGAAAAGTGTTGACAGTTATAAGAATCTAGTGTTTCAGGCAAGCCGACAATTCCCTCGGCAGGCCACACTCAGATGCACTTGCTTCACTAAGCAGAAAATTGCCTGCAAACCTTCACTTAATAAATACACTGACACAAACTTATGATATTGGGTGAGCGGCCTTCAATGTCATTCTGAGGTTACCACACTCGAAATATATTCTCTGTCAGATTATAAAACTGTTGCCCCGTTCCACTCGGTCACCCATGATGCCTTTAAAACTTTAAACGAAATCCATTTCTTACAAAACTTTGATTCAAAACACAGACTTCTTCCAATATCTTCATGCATATTTCATACGAAATAACATTAAAATACTAATACCTGCAGGCATTTTCTATCATCGTTCTAAAATGTATCATAATCTGCATATCATTTCCTCCTCCTTAATTTTTTGCAGGGGATCCTTAACCTTTCAAACACACAAAAGCTAACATTAATCATAATTTTTTTCTATTTTTTTCTCTCTTTCCTCTCCCACAAAACTTTCTCCATCATTATCAAAATACGTTAACTGCGTCATTTGCTACAATTTTTATTCATTTTAAATTTTTCTTACAAAAATGTACACAATAAGAGACTTTAAAGCAAGTGCAATTCTTTTCAAATGTAATCGACTGTTAGATCTAAATGGGAGTTACTAATGAATATTCTTTTCATACTTAAGAAAATACCATTACCAATTTTTTTTCCTTTTGGGGTCCTTATTCAACATATCCCCCACGCCTTTAAACATCATTAAAACTAATAACTCTTTTCCCCATATCTGACCATCTATAGCCTACCACTCTTACTCCGCACGTGTCAAGCGTACACAACATCACAACTTAATCACGCTTTAAATCCGTTTGAAAAAAAGATTGAATATCCCTCTTGCCGTCTTCACACAATGTTTCGGAAATGAATGGGACTTTACACTTAGTGTCCACACTTTTCCACCAACCGTAGAGAGGCTGATAAGGAATGAAATGTATACTGCATGTCTTCACATGACAGGCTCAGATATTTACACCCCATTCGCTGTCTCAATAAAAGGAGTGGTCACGGCATCTCGTTCAAATGAAGAGCATGCACATGCTTCTGCCTTGATTTATTCTCTACTTATTCACAAACGAAATGTGTCACCAGTCAAATTGAATTGGACAATTCGCATAACCGTATGAGCAAAAGGAGAAAGCCATACCATAACTGAATTTAAGAAGAAGGTGACTTGCATGTCCTCTTGAAGAAATATGACTTGGCAAGTAGGAGTGTAAATAAAGCCAAAGAAGTGGAGGCAAATTTGAGCTATAGGGGGAATTTTTTTTAGGAAGGGTATAAAAATATACATTGTGTGGTTTTATTACAGAAGGGGGAAGTTTCAAAGCTTCTTTTCTCTGGATTAAGACTTTGCTTGAAAAGCTTATATGAAATTAATTTTAATTAATTAAACGTTATAACTTGTCTTGATAAATTTTACACGAAGGTATTTGCATTGTTTTGTTAGCGTCATCTTTCAAGTGTAAATGGACTAGTTAATTATTTATGAATGAAGATGTTGCTTTGCTTAAAAGTAAATAAAAGTAGTTTTATTTACTTGCGAGGCAACTCATGCATTTAAATGTGTTTTTATAACGTACACATCTTTAAAAATGTATCATTCAAGCCATAATGTTTTAAGATAACCTGAAAAATTGGGTTTATTGATTTTTTTCTCTCTTTCAAACTCTTACATCATCTACTTAGATTTTTCCGTATGCCATATATTGCACTACACTTTGCACCATTGCCCACCACAGCATTCAGCTACCATAGCACACTCTGCCTGACCAAATAAAATCTGTCCACATCAAACCACCGCCAAATGGCTCTCCACAAATTGAGGAAATGCAATGCTAGCTTTCCACGCTAAAGTGCAGTCTGAAGAGGCGAGAGAATCGGAAGACCAACCATCCAAAGTTCCTATTCAAAAACGAAAGGGAAGAGGCAGCTGAACCTAAGGCATATTTTAAATAGAACTGCTTTCATACAAGTGCACATTTTTTCCCTTCTCGAAAATTCAACATTTATCTGCAAGGGCCATTTCAGAAGAAAATGGTGTACGGTTATATATTTTTACCTCTCTCTCATCATTAAAAATAGACTTGGAGCTATATTGCAGATAAAATTTTCTGTTTTTAAAAAAAAAATGGATTTTTTTTTTTTTCTGTTTCATTTTTTTCTTCAAATACGATTTTTTTTTATTCCTCAAATTTCTACCTCTAGTGTTTAGTCTGCAAATAACAATCATGAAATTGTAAATAAGGGCATAGTGTGTTTAATTAATTAAATCTGAAAATTTTTGCGCACTTGAAAAAGGAGGAATTTTGTCTGCAAACAAATTAAATTGGCAGATACTGAAAGCTAATTATCTCATATTTGAAATTTTTTCCCTCCATTATCAATTTTTTCACGGCTTTACAAACAAGCAAACAACGTTTTAAAAAGTATTTCAAATTTTTATAAAAGAAAAGCAATGCCCTGGTGTCTGTTTGAGTATGGCAGTAAGACGACATGATCTTGTTAACATCCAGAGTGTCTTTTCATGTCATGAATCTAATTTACTCCCCTTCTTATTAATCAAATTCACTTAGCCTTCTTTTCTTTTTAGCCTTCACATGCTGTGCTGCACCAAAGCAGATTAGCTCATTTCCCTCTCACTACTGACATGAAAATACGGCGCTACATATATCACATTTCAGGTGACAGCTCATCATATCAACATTAACCAAAGATCTACTATTAGCATTATGCAAAATGAAACTAAGAGATGCTTCTCAAGAAGTGTAAATAACATCTCCCAACATGTAATATTCAGTTATTTTAATATTTCTTTTCATAGCTCAACTCACATATATCACAATTTTCAAGGGGAAATTGTAAAGAGCCTTAATATTTTTTTTTTTTTTTTTTTTTTTTTTGGGGGGGGGGGGGGGAGGATGTAACTGCATTCTCTTTAAGAAAAACAATCACATACTTACTATTTTGACATAACCTGTAGTCTGAAACTCTTGACGTGATCAATAGTTTCTTTCTCTTGAACGAAATATTCATGGATGAGTAAAATACTGTGGTACATGACATGAAATAAGAAAATCCTCAGTTATTTGGCTTAGGACTCTTCATAAAAGTCAAAACCGGTAGTAAATAGGATTTCAAAAATTCATAAAGGCAAATGTAAATTTACCCAGACGAATGAATGTTTAACTTGTGCCTGTTGAAAATTGAAGTTTGTATACAAAAAGATGAATTATACGGCCTCATTTCATTTCAAAGTTTTATACATTCAAGTGAACTTGTCTCACTCAAGAGGAAGAATTGTTAATTATGACATTGTCTGGTGAAATTTAGAAAAATCGATGGTGGGTGAAGATGATGAAAGTTTTTTTTTTTTTTAGAGAGGGAGGAAAAGTTTTTTTTTTTTCTTTATGAAGTCTAATATTAAAAAAGAGATTGAAATGCTAACTTATCTCAACAAATGTATGCTAAGAAAGTACAATTTCTACATAAAAGTGGACAGGGGTAATACAGAGGTAACCAAAAAATGGCATTGCCAGCATCTGTAGCAAACGTTTGCTCGCATCAGCCATTGCAAGCTGTGCAAGGAAATTTAGAAAGAAAAAAATTTTTGCCACAAACATTGAAACCAGCAGCAAGTTCAACCACAAGTCACTAATAAAATTCATATATTTTTTTATTTGTAAAAGAATTTTTGTGGGTTTAGCAGTTTTGAAAACATCAAAGGTCGAAATTGCTATGACCACACGTCCTCTCTTGGTAAAGTTAATTAAGTGTTGCTTTCAATTAGTACAAATCTTGGTGAACTGTATAACAATTTTTGCTCTTCTTTTATTCAATCCCGTGCATGACGTCAATTAAATATTGCAAAGCAAATGTCAGGAAACAGAGAGATACCTTTGATTCACTATAGTTTAGCACGAAAAAAGGTGATTACCCTGCCCAGCACTCAGATCTAAAAGGAAATCCCCTCCCTCAAAAATTACGATAAACTGGAAAAAAAACGTTGAAAAAGAACATGAACATTTTTACAAAATCATTTTTTTCACTAATTAGTCTTAACGTTTTCCATACGTTATTAGTACGTATGATAAGAATCATCATTTGACTCGTCCTGAAAATTTTTAATCTTAATTGTGAGGTTTCCGGTTTGATTGATAAAAAGATTTGTGTAAATAGAGTTTATTTAATGTGGTAGGCAATAATTTCATATATTTAATTAGTAAAATTCAGCTATGTGCCACTGAATTAAGTTTCCACTGACCATTTGTGGTGTTGAGAGTTGAGTTTGCGGTCGCCATTTACGCTGGGGGATTACGTTACAGCAGTGGCCCAAGTGGAGCTATATAAAGTTAACTTCTTTTTTCATATTAGCTGTTTTAATTAAATTAAACTAGACGTTATAACAAAGTGTGCTAATGAAAAAGTGTTGTTTTGGGGTGTAATTTTTTTTAAAAAATCGCAATTTTCATCACGTACTTTATGGGTATTTTTTCTCTCGAGTGATTTAAGTATAAATTGTGGACGTCTACTTCTTATTCTTTGCAAATAGACAAGAAAAATAAAAATAAATCTGCTGACTCTTAATCATTTTCACTCACAAAGATTACTTATTTTTTTTCTTTATTACTGCAATTCATATTTCTCAAGCAATATCAAAGCTTTTTAGATTAAATAAAAAAAAAAGTAAAGTACATGCTAGGCATAGAAATGGCAGAAAAATATTTCTCTTTCGTTTTAACTTTTAGCCACTGGTGTCATCATTGGATTTCAAAATTTGAAGGAATTCATAGACAGTTAAAGAAAGAATTGCCCTCACAGCAGATGGTATATAAAAAGACAAGAACAATCTGACAGGCAGACATATTAAATTCATTTTCCAAATGCGGAGCACAACTGGAGCGTTACGTAAGCTGTCGTGGAATGTCATTCAAGCACGAGGTTAAGAAATATTAGAAAAATTAACATTGCATCATGCACGGAATATTTTATGATGCACTTAGACTGATTTTTCTTTTTTTTCTTATCATAGATTTTTTGAGCCGATAAAAAAGCACGTTTGTTTTATAATTATAACTTATTCATAAAGAAATCATAAAGTGACAGATGGAAACTCATTTTTAAAAACTAAAAGAGGAACTATTCTCTTTGGTTTTAAGAATTGATTTGACTAATTTATTCCCTAGTGTCGTTAAAGCAAGACTACCTATTTAAATTAAAAAAGAAAAAGATTACCTTACAAAGGATATAAAATGTAAAATATTAATGACTAAATCTTTTAGCAAGCTCAACGCCTTTCTTAAGAATAACTCTGTTTGCATATTTTAAAACTAAATTAAATTTTTTTTCTCTAATATTTAAAGGCTGACGAAAAAATTAATTTGTGAAATTGAACGCGAGATGGCCTCTTTAAATTGTTTTAGACATTTTATAAACGTCATATATATTTTATAAATTTTTTTATCTCAAGGACTTGTTTTAATGATTTTACTTAAAAATAAGAGGACATTGTATGAATAATTTAGTACACTCCAAAATAATAATAAGAAAGCGCATGATGATGATTTTAAACATTTATAACAACTAAAATTTAATTCAACTTCTTTTTTGTGCTTCCATAGCAGTAAATTAGCTCATTTTACTCCGGCATAAATCAACAGAGGTCAGGAATAACATGAAACTAACAACCAATCACATTATTTACTCACATTATTGCTCAGCGCATTTTTTTAACAATCATTTTTCATCACGTTATTCAAGAGAAAAAAAGTTATTGCACATTAGCATGCACAATGATAAATTCATTTTCCGACTTGAAATCACTTCTTTACAAATTAGCAAAATATGCAAAGGCTGATTGGTAATGACACGTAAGATACTCGAAAGTGACAAAGGTGCACTTTTAAAAAATGAACACTTCATTCTCAAATGACAGCAAGCTTTAAACCCTTTGAAGTCTGCCAACTTGGTGTGTGATAAGGAGCAAACTCTCTTGATCAATATAGGCAGGACCCATACAATTGTGTGCACAAGCATCAAAGTTATTGATGATAATTTCAAGCTGAGTAAACTCGCTTGTCACAAGAGGTTTCCATCGTATTAATTCCCTTGCCGCACTAAGGAAAAGACACTAACTAACCCCCCTATTTCTACTTTGCTACAAATCGTAATCAATCTTTTCCAAATGCTCTGACATTTGTTTGCGAAAGCTTCTCCTTTCTTTTTACTTTGCACCATTTTTTTGAAAAATTTTAAGTCAGATTACTTGCCACACTTATTGAATTTTTTTTTTATCCATCCCTATGCACTTTCATTCTAAAAATTACATTTCTCGCCTTTTGTTGACTCGATTCCATTCTCACTTTATCAAAAAAAAAAATTGAACTCTACAAGAGACACTAAAAAAAAAAAGAAAAGAAAAAATAACATAACCCAAGAGGGATTTGTCACCACACACGATTTACTCTAAACAAAACCAAAAATACTATGCTACAAGTTTTTCTCAACCTTCCATTCCTGTCAAACGGATTTTTCCCCCATTTCCCATGTGCCTACTAAAACGAGTTGCAAATAAAAATCTACGTGCTCTAACAAGCAGCAACACCGCTATCAGTTGTAAAGACCAGTATCCATCCATACGCAATAACAAAGACTCCATCTGTTTCTTTCCAAAATGTCACAATGATATATTGTCCCTGTGCTCAAGAGCTGAAGCAGGGCCCTGACTCCAAAAGAGATTGATACATAGAGGATCCTATGGAGAAGAAAACTCCCCTTAGATGGTCACTCGTGTGTATATCACACACATGAGTCTGTTCGTGTTGATTGTGAACCTTTTTTCCTGCTTTATGGCACGGGATACCAATATGAGATTAAGTCCTTGCTTTCAACAAACAGACGTGCGCCAAATACTTATCGCACGCGCGCACACACAATCACATGTATGTACAGACATGTGACGTCAGGGAGTTGTGGAGTTGATTGCAATCAGATTTACCACTTGTCCTATTGTGCGACTGCGTGATGAGATGAACCTTGAACACGTGTTATCCACGGTAAACGATAAATTGCAAGTGCACTTTGAATTTTATTGATCTTCATTTGGAAGCTCGTGGATAGAATTACGGCGTTTAGCAACTGAGGCAATCCGATTCCCATTCCGCCAATAAAAGCTAGATATAAACCCGCTGAATATTCAAAAGTTTGTGGGGAAAGTTGGAGACTTTCGAATTTTAATTAAAATGAAATTCAGAGACCTGTAAAGTAATAATAAACATTTAATTAAAGAGATATTGGCAAATGATGTAATGGAATAATAGAAATATGAGAGGAAAAAATATTGAAGGAGAAGTAGCTGCCTAGGCGAGTCGTTCAAACTCATGGTTAATGTATGTAATGCTAATCCTATGTTCGTGTTATTTCATTTCTATTCCAATGAGTTCTCTTTTCTACATTTCGTAATCGCCACCCAAATGACCCTCCTATTGTTACTCAGTGTGGTAGAGGTTCGTGTCATGAACAACAGGCGGTGCCATGAGTGAAACTAATTACTAAAGAAAAATCTTTTTGACTTGGAAATGAAATCTTAAGTAAAAGTGCTCCGTTTTATTTCTTGATAGAGCAACACATGGCTCACTAGCGCACATTCAAAGAAAAATTAGGACAATTATAAATTTGAAGGCCAGATTTAATTCAGTCTTTAATGAAACTTTGCCAAATGTGGAAAGGTTTTAACCTATTTCATTTTTAACTGGCAATTACAAGAGTTTAAAATTTTCGAGTATAAAAAAAAATTAAAATAGATTTTTAATTGACTTTATGACAAGGTTAAGCAATGAAATCTCTTTCCTTTACCAATTTCCCAACAGGCCATGATCTCACTATCTTCTAACCTGACGTCACAAATGGTCCAGACAGCTCGGTTGCTCTTGGGAGAAAGATCTCTCGACTGAAGTGCCAAGTAGAAGGACTCCCCTTTTCTCTTTCAAACAGATTTGTGCTGACGAGAGCGAAGAGAAAACCACTTAGCTGATCAAAAGGCGGCCATTCACTCAAAAGACACAACTGAATGGCGATGATAAGAATATCACTCCCTTACCAGAAATCTATATTGCTTCTTGAACGCGTGTCTATTTCACTCAATTTCATTCTTAACGTCAGTTTTAAATTTGATTACAACCTTAATGTTTTTTTTATCAAATTACTAACTAACCCTTTTTGTCAAATCTCTACAAATACATTTTTTTTTTCCTCTCTATTTTTCTTTTCAAACCTTCTAATCAACCATTTTGTATTCTGCTAACTATCTTAGAAAAAATGGGGTTTAAGCAATCTGAGTTTCTTTTTCTCTAATACAAGTATAGTTTTCAAAAAAAGGGAAAAAAATCAGAACAAAAAATGGTAGTCACTAGGAATTCCAACGGGTATTTTCACTGCAAAGCACCTCTTCTTCACCACACTTTCGACCTATGTCTTGCAAAATTTATGAACACACTTGCCGAATTCAGTCGATGAATAATGAATGTCTTTACTTCCTCTACTTGCCACACACTGAGACCAAATTACTTCAGTACAGGACACGAAGAAGAAAAAAAGAATAGAGCAGGGAGTTCGAGACTTCTAATCAATCTTACAGCTCAACTATAATCACTAGCACTAAAAGCTTTTGCACTTTCAATCTGACGAAAGAAAGTTTTTGCTGCAATATCACACTAAGCACTTACTTTTTTGACAAAAATATATCAGTCGGAGACTATTGCCTGCAGTAAATAGGCAAAAACCGTGGTTTCAGTGCTCGTTTGAAAATGAAAAAAAAAAAAAAAATTCGATCAGTGAATCCGATATCTGTTTTCTCTGTAAAATAACCTCTATGACAATAAATCAAAAGGGGCTTGAGTTTATGTAGAAAAGTTCAGGCGCATAAAAATTTTTCAAAATTGTTATTTTCGATTTTGAGGGGGAAGTATAGAAAAAAAAATCAAAGATTTTCAAATTGCTTGTTTACATGTTTGGCTTTTATCAGCAGTCGATTTTTTTTTACTTTCTCTTCCTTAACTGGTTGAATAGAGAAAAGTTGAAATGTTCATCAATAACTGACAAGTGCAACGTTCATTTCATTTTGGGTTTTGGATTTTCACAGGTTATGGCTTTTCACAAAAAGGTGCAAAGAAAAGCCAATGACTTGCACTGCAGGTGACGAAATATTGTAAAAAGCTTGCTTCTTTTCTTTTTGCTAAGAAGGGAAACTCAGGTGCAAAGCCAACCGACACAACTTCACGACAGGGGTGAGCATTACCACCTTGGCAGGCGTTCCATATATAAGCTTGCAGGTGGTCTTAGCAAACGTTTGCTGTAAACGTTGATTAGAAATGGCAAAGCAAACTGCTTACTTTAAGTTTTCGCTTTGTTTTCAGTGTCTTACGGGTCCCAAATGGTTTGCCTATATCAAGCTGCAGTCAATTTGGCTTGCAATTTTCTTTTGACGTCGACTTGAATCAGTTGCGGCTTTTTTTTTCTCCCTTATTTTTCCAAATTGAACATGGTTCGTTTTAAACAATTGATTGCGACTTGTTTTCTATTTCTTCTGTTAGAATTTGCCACAGATGGAAAGGGTGTGAAATATTAGACAATGTAAAGTGTAGATGTCACGAATTTGTGTAACATGCAGTAAGTATCGACTTCAAAGTGCCACTAAACTTGTCACTTTTATCGAGTTTTCAGATGTGAAAGTATTCTCTTTCGAAAATTCAATTTCCTTAACTTGCATTTTTGCACTTTTCTAAACATCGTGCATTTAACTGCCACATCTCATGCAGCAAAAAACATTCAAATCCATAAATATTTTTTTCCCACAGAACGTTTCAAAACAAAATCCCCGTCAGTTTTTAAAAACACTTTAAATCGATCGTCTTTACAATTGAATATAAGAACAAAAAGTGTTTACTACTTCCAGCCCATATAATTTTAATGTACTAATTAGTGAGACGTTCATCTATCAAATGGATTTTTTTGCTCGGTGAATATCGCTTTTATTTATAGAAATGATAAGCTCCCAATGCCCACAGGACAACAAAACAAAGAAAGCTAAGGGATCAAGATCATTTTTTTTCTGTCCATATAAACTTACAGCTTCATTTATTTCTATAGATAGTACATAAGTGCTTGCTTTCTGTAGATTACAAGATATTTCAATCGTAAAAAAAAATTTTTTTTTTTAAAAAAGAAAGAATTTAAACCCCGAACCGGATTTTTCTTCGAATTCCACGGTGTCGATTTTATTACTCTAATCCCAAAGTTTTTTTTGGGCGATTCAAGATTAAAAGTTGAAGCAGATTTAACGCCTTCGGGAATTTGAAAAAAGAGAGAAAAAAATTTGAGCGAGGATCCAACCAATTTCTTAAGGATTGCTGATGTCTTCAACTTGATAAGTCTTCTTTACTTTATTCTCACTTTCACATCCACCTGAAGAAACAATACAAATCTCAATCCTACACTGAACGGAAACGGGTTAATCTGGCAGAGGAAATCTTTTGTCGCGCTTGACTAAGCGATCAACTCCTTCTCCGATGGGAAGTGTTGGGCCCAATTAGTCGTGCTGCCGGCCAGCTCACACTGATTACACACTCCGCCGCAAACTTCCATTAGCAGGTCTGATTCATGGGTCCAAACGCACGAGGAGTGAGTGAAGCTGTGTCTGTGGACAGATAAAGCCACAGATTTGCTGCTCCTCGCTCTCTCACATGAATTCTAATGGTGAAAAGCCGTCCTCGTACATCAGAATCATCAGATTTGTCCAACCGTGTCGCTACTACTGCCGCTAGAGGTTTCCCCTATGCTTTTTATTCTCGTTATTGGATCTCACAAATTACGTGCTAAACGAAATAAGAAAAATGTTAATATGGTATTCGGTTTTAACGACCGTCTAATGCAACCAGTCATTTCCTATTTAATTCAATATGCAGTAACAACTGCTTTGGGATAGCTTAGAACAATTATTGTTGTCATAAAAGGTCAAAAAAATTATTTTAACAACATCACCTTTGTTTCCCAACGAAGAATTCAGTGCATGGATGCATTCAGTAAGAGCAAGGCAAAGAGTTGTCATCTGACGATGTACATTTAATTACATTTGAATCCCGCAAGTGAACATCAAGCAGAGATGCTCTTCTAAAACGTTGAAAGAACGTGCTGAGAGGGCAATCAAATCCGGTTTTTCCTTTTTATCTAACTTGGCAGATATTTTGCTGTCTTTCACAAACAGCTGACATAACTTCTTCGGTAAAAGAAGGATAAGAAAAAAACAAATTTGCTGAGCTAATGGAATTTTTTTTTTTCCTTTTATTTACGAATAAACAATTATAAATAAGAGTTTTAAAATCAACTTTAAGGATTTTAATGGAAATTTACAAACTCGTTTTAATTAAATTCATTTAGTTTGTTTGTTTAATCACTAACCACGATCAGGATCTGCCACGTCCAATAAAATGTGCCAATGTTTATCTCAGCTTCATTTGACAACATACCGCCGAATAAATAACCATTTCAAGCTCGGAAAAACCTTAATTCATTATCAGAAACAAATCGCTTTAATCTGGTGGAAAAGCTAGCATAATAGAACAGCAAACTTTAATTTTCATTCGGTGATAAATTGGCGGGGGCAAATCCTCCCCACACTTGCATCCTTTCTTACGAGACGCACCCATAAACACATGCAACATGTGATACGTTAATCCCCATCTGTTCCGTCGCGCCAGTGAATTCTTAATCTCTAGTTTAGGTAATGAAAACGACCCTTGCAATTTACTTCTAACAAGATAGTGATTTTCATCAACACTAGATAAGAGCAGGAAAATGATTTTTTTTCCCTCTCTTGTAAATTGTCAATTAAAAGTAGGGGTTTACTCGGCTTCATTTTATCGTGAAAATGATGCGCCTGTGCATGCGTAAGATTCACGTTTGTACAGACCTAGAAAATGATAACTTACTGTACTACATTTGTGCTTGTTTGCGTAATGAATGAAATTAATGGCTTCGGATTTAATCCCCTCACAGATGGAACGGTACAAAGCTTGTTAGCATGTTCGACATTACTCTTTTGCACGTAATGGCATTGCTGCTTTCGCACAGATTTCTCCGCAATTGAGAAATATTCATAACGCCAACTTTTATTTTCTTAATTAAACTGAATGATTTAATTCATAGCTCGGTCCCTTTATACAACACTTTTTTTGAGAGAGAACCCACTGCCATATTAATAATCTTTAAGCTGTAATCCATCTGAATGCTTACATGGATTAAACCGAAACCAAATCTAATAAATAAAAGATTTAATATTGAATCGTAAATTAAAATAACGCTAAATTCACATATTTTAGCATATTAAAGGAGACGATTACTTTAATTTTAATTTAAAAAAGTAATGGAATTTGAATCTAAAAATATCTAGATCGATTTTAGAAAAACACATTTCACTTGTAGAACGGTTATTTTTAATTTGAACGGGAGTATTGGAAACGGTTTCAGTATATTACTAACGATAGAAGCTAGTCGTATAAAATCAGACAAGAAAGGCAAAGCTCTAGAAAGGGAAACTGTCGGAAATCGAAGTGAGGCAATCCCCCAACTTGTACATGCGTCTGGCGGCTGTTACATTGATAGGGGGATGCGTGGCCAATATATGACGCACATAACTTACCTCACACTGGCAGGATGAAAGGTAAATGGGAGGTGAAGAGGGAAAGGATGCCAACTTGATGAGCTTTTTACGATTCATTGTGCCATCAGAGACTAAAGTCAAAGAAGATCCTTTCTGCTTTTTTCACTCTTCAAATGGAACAGAAAGAATGGTATAATGTGTCTTTCTTGATGGCCTGTAAATTGTTTTTAACCTATGGAAGCGTATTTTTTATTGTTTTAGCTCTTCAATGCTACTTGATGTATTAAAATCTTTATTAATGAAAGAGGATTTTATAGGTGTTTTTTTTATAAAAAATTTAAAGGGGAAAAAAAATTCCCCCGCAACTTCGGCAACTAATCTGGTTTTTCAGAAAATGAGATTGAAGTCTTAATTTCTAAAATCAAATTAGTTTTTCACTAATAAATTTTTTTTTGCTGGGTTAAATTGTAGAAGAAAAAAATTCTTATTTATCAGTCAGTTCCAGGGTTTATTCTTGACGTCTTTAAACTGTAATTATAATTTAATTAGGTTTTCAAAATATAGCCACATGCAGTATTTATTTTAATGACTACACAAGCCATTTAGAAAACATCTCAACGTGTATTTTACGTTGATGTTATTTTTTCCTTCCTTTTCTCCGCTCCAACCTTTTAAGCAGTGCAGATGGTAGTCCATTGCAATCAGAGGATCGTTTGAGCCGACATTAATTCCCGAATTCCCTCCGCGTACGGCACCTCCGGGAAGGGGTTAGTGCAAAAAGAAAAGCGACCACAGCATTTTCAAGTTGATGGCTCGAACAAAAATGAATCTAAACATTTCTTTGTTTCGCTTTTCTCTGATATTTAGGAAGTTAAAAGGCGGTTTCATTCGATATAGGAGTAACAAAACGTTAAGAGATTAGTCATTATATGTAGAATTGTTGCAAGTTTTTTTTTTTTTTTTATTTAATGCTCGGATAAAAATCTAATTCTTAATATATGGTGTCGTGTTCGATGCAAATTTTAGGGTTTTGAATAGCGTAATTTGAAAATGAACAACTGTAAAATGGGATTGGGTAAAAACCACAAACCCAACCGGGGGAATAAAATTGAATGTAAAACGAGTGAAGGCGGCACGGCATGTCTCAAAAAACATTTTTCCATAGTAGAGAATATTAAATAAAAAGATTTTTGTAAGTTTTCTAATCAATTTTAATATTTTATTTTGAATTCAATCATTTAAATGCATGTGGAAATGATAAGTAAGGGTATTTCTAATTAATTAATTCGAGGTTATCGGTTGCAAAGGTTGCTTCATCATTAATTCAATTGATTGCGTATTTAGTATGACAATTAAATTTCTGATCTCACGTGAACTTTGCTTATTCACTACAATTGCAATCCATTCGCTTTACTTGAAAGGGGAAACAAGGTCAACGAGCACCTTTCATTAAAATCATGTTGGAATTAGCGGTCCCTAGACACCAAACTGAACGTTAATCAGAGTCCCGTTGGAAACGCCATCACAGCCTCAATTCCAAGTGTTTAAGATAGTGAGACTCGAGAGAGAGGGAGAGAGAAAGAGAATCACAATATTATTCAATTGGGTGGAGACTTCTCTATTCAATTTCACTAATGAAAATCTTCGCAGGTATGCAAACAGAATCAAACTTTTCTCAAATAGCGTCAACGTAAGTAATTAAAATACTCTAAAGCAATCCTAAGAATTTGAGTTGCGCAGTGGGGAAGGAAAAAAGAATAAAGCACGCTTTTCTTTTCTTTTTACTTTCTTTTATAGTGTTACACTAATTGACAAGTTTCTTTAGTTGAAATAGCCTGCAATAAAAGTGCGGTGTGCAGTCTTCACCATTTTCCAAACGCCAGCTGTTTCATGATGCTCTGTCAATAGGACAATATTCAGTCTTCATCTGCCAACAGCCTACATTAATGTGGATTAAACAAATTAAACGATTACCTATATCATTAAAATGTCATAAATATTCAGCTTAGATGCGATGTTAATCTGCTTGCTAATTGCTATAAAATTTGTAGACAAATGACGCTAGTAAGCTGTTATTCTTGACCGAAATTTGTTACACCAATGAAGTAGAGATGAAGCAGATTGCTAGCGAATGAAGAGGCGCAGGTTAATTGCCCGCGTTCAGGTGAGGCTAAAGGCGAAACGCATCTCTTATATCAGTCGGCTGTACAATATCCGATTTAAACCAGGCGCTTTTCATTTATTATTTAAAGATGGTAATTTTGTAAACATTGATTGCCAATTTTAATTATCGGAAAAAATAAATGAGAAAGGATCGGGGGCGACTAGGTATTTTACTACGGTTAATTATAACAACGTTGCATTCCATTTATTATTTCCACCTTTATTTAAGATGGAGACGAATTGAACCATAAGGGAGAAATTAAAATGAAATTTAAAAATCTAACAACATCACCACAACAACCTGGAGGTATCAAAGGTGGAGGTACATTCAACAAACCCATTAATGCTCCGATGGAACATTTAATTACAAACAACCGGCCGCACATTATTAGTACAAGATGCGGCGGGTGAAAATTACTTACAGGTTAGCAAAATTTCATTTGACCCAAGTCAATAAAGCAATCTCCTGGTTCCATGATTTACACGAAAAACACTTCATTTAACATTGATTTATTTTTTAAAGAAAATTTATTGAATTTTTCATGATTTATTTTCAGTCTTCATTTAACATTGTTTATTGAATTTTTTTTTTATACACGTGATTGATTTGTTGTTGAGTATGTGTATTTTTGTGCTATTTATTTAACAACTCTAGGGATTTTTCTCATAAAGGTTGTAATTGATTTCTGGTTGACGAAATCTGCCAATATTTGTAAATCTGCTACACATTGATATCGCCTTCCGCATTGAGTAAACCATAAAGCATTTGGAAACGGCCGCAAGATGAACTAGGAGATAGCTCTTATCTCATGTAAGGAATGGAGAAAAATCAATCTCGTCATTCCTCGTGATTGTCTCTGTTCCCTTCATAATAATTACTCAAAATGCACTTCAACCTCATTTGCCACACAAACTGCGTGCAATGCAGGAAAGTTTAATCAGTTTCTTTCTTCCCCGTCTAAAATGAACAGTGAGAAGAATTACCGTGTCATTTACAGCGAAGCACACGTTTTATCACTTAACGCTAAAACTGTTTTAACAGGTTAAGACCTAATCGCGAATCTTCCATTAGATAGCACGCCAGAATGTGTGGCCGCAAAACACGACTCTTGACGTTAAAAAAAATCCTCATGGTTCAATTTCCCTAATAAAATTACACCACACTTTAAAATACAAATTTCCTTTATTTCACTGGAGACATTTACTTTATTTTTCCCATTGTATTAAAAAAACGCCCACAGGCTGTGTGGGTTTCCGTTTTATTACTTCTATTTAATGCAAATGAATCTTATTTTTCCTTTCCTTACACAACGAATTGAAAGGAGGGAGGGGAAAAGAAGGAGGAAAAAGTTCTGAGGTTTCCTTTTTTTTAATTTTCTCGCACAGTGAAACCTCAAAGTCCATAAAGTTGATCCTAGGGATGGGAATGTGATTGTTTTTCCTCTTTATGCACAGTCATTTGCATAATTTGTAAGCCTCTCAGAAATGCAGGCAGAATGAGTGCAAGCCGAAGACTAAAGTCTGCACAAGGCCTATTACAGTACGTTGCGAGATTGAAGTACGCAGCCTCCACCGTACAGACTCTTGATCCTATTTGGCCAACTGTAGAGAGTTAAGGAGCTTACCGGGTGGCGATTGTGTTAGCAGTTCGCAGCCGACTCTCATCACGTGTAGTCGTCTCCTATTTAAATTTTAAGAAGAATAAAACAAGTCCAATTGAAATGATGCAAGTTGACAATGGGATTTAAAAGTGGCGGTCATTTATTTTCGGGTTATAAATTTCTCTCAATTTTTAAAAATGGGAAAATATAATTTTTAAAAAGCCCATCTAGAACAGAAGTTTCGGATATTCGATTAGGGCAGTGAACCAAAGCAGAAAATGATTTCAAATCCTCCGCAAAAGCTCCATTTCATCAGATGTGGGTTAGATTTAACGAGTGAGATAAACGCTTTCATCTCATCACCAAATGACAGCTGACTGTTTCCCATGAAAAATGTGCACAAAGTTTCCAAATGGAATTATAGCTTCATCATAGAATGGTTCTATAAAAAAGGGATGATGTTACATGGAGTTTTGACATTGAAAAGTGCAAATGATCCGCTCTCTATCTCCATCACGGATCATTCATGTGTCGCATTTGATCAGGCAGTCACACACTCGGCATCTGATGGAACATAATAGATTTTTCCAATACGCCAAATGACTTTCTTACACTCTTAAGCATGAAAGAAGGGGGAATTCTTAGAAGAGAATTGAAATATTTTAACTTCTTTTTCATACCCTCTGATGACTTGGAGCAGAGGGCTCCTGGTGGCATCACTTTGCATTGAAATTGCTCTCATTTCAAGTGTTCGATGGAAATGGCCATTTTCATTGCAAACACCAAACCCCAAGTTCGAGATAATATTATTATTTTATCTATACATAATTCCCTAGTTGAAAAAATATAGTGTTAGCACAGAATATGGAAATTGTCAAAACAAACAAAAGAGTGGTCAATTTTCAGTCTTCACTGAAACCGCAGCTTATGACTTAGGGAGGTGAAAATTCAACTCCAGCAGGACAAAGACCAAGAATAAAACTTAAGCTTTATGCAAACACATTGCAGTCAAATCCGAGTGGCACTGGCCTTTGCACCCTTTTGAAATTGGCCAATTAATTTGCTTAATTAGCAAGTTAAACATTTTCGTGACTCACTCCTAATTGGAAACTGTAAAGAGCTCTTCAGATAATTCGCCAACGGTGTATGGATAACACGAACACGTTTTATTTCATTTTGTATAAACAGAGTTGTGTCCTATGATCGGAACCAGTTAGCATGTATATACCTTAAACACATTTTAATGATGCAATACAATTTGTTGCCAATTGGCGCACTTGGCACATTCCTGTTTGTGAAACGAGACTGTCGACTTCAAACTGACATGGCGTGAGTGAAGGCTGGTTAGCTGTTTAATTAGGTCGGAAGCAAGAAAATGCCTGTTTATGTTTGGCTAAATTGGTGGACTTTGTATCTGTCAATCACTTGAAAATTTCCTTTGGTTAATTAAATTTTCGTAATGTACATTGTGCAAAATGTCGAGATGTTCAAATAACATTGTTGCTTTTAATTACACTTTGCTCATATTATCGACATTTTATACTTTTTAATTATTTTATTCGTTGCGTATCAGATTTGAATAGAGAAGAAAATTGATACGATTGTGTTTTTTTTTCCTCTGCTTTCCAATAACTGAAGTTTGATTGGTTTGATATCTGATATATCTTTCGTTAAAATTGTTGTTTTGTGGTGGATGAATGGAAATTGGACTTTATTTTTGTCTTTGATCCTAAATTTTCCTGATATCACTGGTCAATTTTAAATTTCGCATTCTGAGGAATAATAAATAACCATAGTGTTGAGAAGATCCTTACAACATTCATTAAGCTTATAAATATTAACAAATCTCCCATACTTCCGCCAGAAACAAATTTGCGCATTACATGAACAAGGGTTGGGTAAAAACATCATTATTTATTAATAACATCCACCACAAACACAACGGCTCCAAAATAAACAATGAGATAGTGCCGCCACCATTGACTTAATGTAAGCTTATCTTTACCCTTAAAGTAGGTGCATGCCCATTGCTTGTCAATCATTAATATAATTTCTTTATTCAAACTGCTTGACTTAAAAATGATGATTTGTCATTTAAATTGTCGATAGAGTCCTTTTACTAATGTTAGCACAGAGTGAATTATGCTTTTGGGTGCAATTTCACATGAAAAGAACTGAATGTCATTAGGCTTAGACTGGACATTCGCCACCAAATGGCGCACTCTTTTCTCTGAGTGAAATAGGACAATTTTTTTCTTCTCTTTTTCTTTTTCCTTTCTTGGATTGTGTCACAGACAAATGACCAGACACCGTTTTCACTTTTCTACATCCATGTAGGATAGTGAAGCACCCCTCAAGACTTAAGGGGAAGTTTTCACGCTGTTTAACCATATTTTATGGTACTATAAAGTTAAAAGTAATGCTCTTTCTTGTGGCAAATAGAATTACGGTTTGCCCAAATGACGTTTTTGAAACAAGCCATTGACAGTTTTAACAGTTACAGCGTTACTAAAGTGTAACAAAAGAGTTTTAAGTGACTGTATAGATAAATAATAAAAAAAAATAATAAGGGAATTAATTTTGTTTTCAACAAATTAATTTTTTACAATTTCCTTTTTTAAGAACGAGCAAGTAGAAGAAAATGCAATTAAAAACAAGCATTTCATTAAGAAGAAACTAAAATTTAAAAAAAAAATGTTTTATTTCCAATCAAGTGTTCGTATTTAATTTCTCCTGTAACTAAATTATTTTTCAGAACTAATTATTCACTTACAATATTCAATTTCTCAGCGCGCATAGCACCTATGTGTAAAATATTTTCAATATGAGAAAAAATTTTAATATACTCTTACTTACGAAGCTTGTAATTAATTACTCCCAGATTTTCTTTTCCACTTCTTTTCTCTATCTTTCAAGAGGCCCATCCCGCAGCTATAATCAATTACTAGCGTCCTCTGCCTGTCTTCGCATATTTAAATCTCATTATATTTTGACTTAAGAGTCAAAATGTAATGCTTGCCTTCCAGACAAAGAAAATTCTATCAAAATGAGAAAAAAGAAAAAAAGGGACTTATTACCGTTTTCCTCGCACGCTGGGTATAATTCGGTTTATTCAAAAGTAATGAGTGTTTTTGCATCGCCCATACTAAAATTCCAACTGAAAAGTATTGTCTATTTGTATCTACAAATTGACTGCAACGTGAGCTAACTACTAACTCTGATTATTATAGACAGAATGGAGTTTGGTATATAATCAGACATATTGCTCACGTACGCTTACTTGTAGTGGTAATGTCTAGTTTTATTTCGTGCAGCACAAACTAATGAAAATATTAAGAGACTAGTTTAATGGATCAGATATTTTAGTGTGAGTGACATTGTTGCACTTAACATTGCACTCAACGTTTGTACGTGAAACCAATGGCTAAATGAACAAAAAATAAATAAAGAGCTTTGGTGGAAACTTAAGATGTTTAAGACAAATTTATTGCTGAATGTAAGAAAAAATTTTTGTTGGTGCTTTGGTGTAGTTCTTGCAGCTGCTACCCAAGGTTCTTAGTTTGATTGTAGACAAACCTATCAGACGTAAGAAATTAAGTAAGTAGCTTTAGTTGTTTGCTAACGGTTGCACTTTTGTTCTAGTGGTTCAATATTAATCGAATTTCGGGGAAAATTATCCCCATCGGACGGTGTAATAAAACATTTAATGATTCGTGTTTGATGTTTGAGACAATAATCAGATCAAAGAAATCGAAGTGCCGCTTATTATTTTATATATTATTTGTGTTATGTCGGGATTTTTTGGAATGCAGTCGGCACAACTGATCATTTCTTTAGGCTGAAGTGACGTGGGTTGACTTTCTTCCGCAATTCTAGATATATAGGAGCACGAGTGTGGACTTACAAAAACTTCCGATTAGTGTTAACTCTTCTCCACGTTGTTCTTGTCGCCTTGAGCTGAGGTGTCAACACTCTTAGTAGCTGAATGAATTTTATAATTTTTGAAATTCATTTGGTTCGTTTTGTTGAAAGGTAAATGTTGACAAATTTTACCTCAGCAAATAATTTTATTTTTGAATCCACATATTGATTTTTATGTGTTGCTGTAAGCTTTTTCAGTCTAACTTTAACAGAAACTTTTAAATGAAACCGCAGAATGTGTGCTCAGGAAATGAGCACATTTGCTATATTTTGTGTAATGCGTGTTCAAGTTCAATTTGCAAAGTTCAGTCGTGTTTTTGGTCAAATTTTTAATACCTTCGTAACGAATTTGTGAGTATTCAGGATGTTTCATGAAAGAAAAAAAAACGTTGTGCAATAAAGTAGATTTAATTGCGAGAAAGAAATTCGCCGTTTATTTGACTCTTGTTTTAAAAGAAAGGCTTTGTGATTAATTATTCACTTTGTTGACTTTGGAATTGGCTTCCTTTCTTTTTCCCCAAGTTACGCTTTTCTATTTAGAGGGAAAAATGAGCCTTAACTTCTTACACTGTGCAAATTGACAACGCAACACATCAGGAATAATTAGAGTGGCGAAGGAGAGCAATACAACTGAGTTGCCAGCCCTAGTACCGCTCTCTGCATCTAGCTTAATTACATAGCAACTGCACTTCTTCACCATGTTGCTTGGCCTTCTTTCATAATTGGTTCTAATCTCACGCTGCCACATGGGTTTGGCCTGTCGTTTGATGCTGATGGTGGTGGATTCACCGTCTCGCAAGCAACAGGCAAGAGGTAATTTCTGTCACCCTTGCACACACAGTCCATACTCAGCAATGTCTCGCCCTCTGTGACTTTTGTACCCACAAAACACTTGTCGCAAGAACATGGGTTGACATAGATATTAAGAAGCGGTTTATAAAGCCAGACAAAGATTAATTAATGCACCAAAGAGGGCGGGTATTAAGTCGACAGTGTTTAAAAGTTCAAGCAGGATAATTATTTTTCAGAAAAGTTTAGTCAAGAAGTAAAAAAAAAATAGTTTTAAAAATATATAAATCTAGATAAAAGAAGGAAACTGAGACGATTTGAAGTGTACTACGAGTCGTTCGGACACTAGGGAAATAGACAATGAAATTGCTATCTGAGAAAAACACTCGAGAGAAAACTCATCCTAAAACAACACTAGGAGCACGACCTAAATCAAGTAAAGTTGGTAGCGAAACACGAACCTATTAATCGAATTCAACGTCTACCAACCAACAGGGGACTCTTGTTCTTGTGCCACTTGACAAATGGATTTAACTGACTTCTAACTCAAAGAATTGTGTTTCCAAAAAAAGGGAAGGAGGAAAAGAAACAAACTACCAACTCAACCAACCGACACTAACAAACAAATACACGAAAAAAAAGACCATAAATTATTCCGTCTCCATCCATCTGACAGAATGGTTTATAGAAACGAGTAACTTAACTTCACCTCATGTAAATTCAATGCGCTTATTTAGAAGGGGCCATTCTTTTCCTTCAATCATATTCCTAACATCGTCCAAGAAAAAGAAGCAAATGCAAGTTTCTGGTCGCTACGTAGCATTGGGACCTTAAGGAATATCGCTGATTGCTTCCTCACATCCCCTTTATAACCCTGTCAAGAGCTTTGCCCTGCTCAAATGATGGTTCAAGGCACCGAGGGGAGAGCGAACTGAGAGTGGAAGGGCGGATGCCCATGGGGTCGTGAACTTCCAAGCCATGTCAGTGGAAGAAGTTTACGGCAGAAGAAGAGAAACTATCCTGTGAAATTACAGCCCAAGTAAGATTCAGAAGGCGATGGCGCAAGGTCTTGACAAACGGCCTGTCTCTCATCGACCTCAAATAGGTGAAAGATTTCCTTCCAAAGAAGTGATGCTTGCCAGGTCACGTTCACAAGGGGATTTAATTCCAACCAAATAGTTGATGCAGCTGAAAGGTTTTTGGTTAGACTCTACTAAAGCTTTACAACTTTATGTTGGTGTGGTTTACTTTTTCGGGTTAAGCAACTTATATTGGATATTAGCTTCTGTTTTTTCTTTCTTGTGAGACTTTTTTCTCATCTGTCTGTGAAAAATAAATGTATAAAGGGAGTCAAGAAGAATCCCGGTAATTTATCTAACAATTGCATCTGGTGCAGTGAATACCGTGGAATACAAAGCCATCAAGCTCATTTTTCAGGATCAAGCTGCCAATAGAATAACAAGGACCTTGTGAGGTAAGACATAGGAAGAGACATTGAAGATCCATATATTGACAGGCGAACATACGTACCAAAATCTTACTTCTTTTCAAATATTTACTTTGAAAAATGTCATTATCTCTAGTCCAGACTTTTAAGGAAGCTCTTAAACACATTTCCACTTTTTTTTCGAAAAGTAAAAAATTTAAACGAGTTTTCATATCTAATGGACTAAGCTTCATCAATAATGGAAAACAGGTTCTCCCATTATATAGATGACTTTAAAAAAAAACGAGAAAAATACACGCACATCATTAAAGGCACGTGTTGTATAGTTGTTTAGGCTTATAAACTACCTTTTTTAAAATGATTCGTGAGTCTGTTGGACTTTAAGTTAATGCTTTGCTCGTTTATCATGTTGAATTCCTTCCTACATCACAACACATAAGTAATCCTTTAAGTCTTTCAAAGCCTTCACTAGGTTGCATACAATGTTGTTAGTTTTACCTTTTATTTATTTTTTTCGGTTTATGAATACTCAAAACTTTTGCATACTGCACTTTTTTAATAGCTCATGTGTACTAGAAGTCTACATAAATTACATTTCGCGGACAAATATTCTCTTGGTTTGACAAATTATTGTTTGGTATTGCAATACTTAAACCGATTTTGCGGTTTTGTAATTCATAAGCATCCATCATACATTTGGTCGACATCTAACCTGCTTAATTCTCAAAGAAAATTAGCTTTCCTAATTGAAATTACTGCTTTAGCTCGTTTATCACAACCCAAGTACTGTGTCACATTTTTTGTCTGTTTTGAAAAATGACACATTTTTATACTTTAATGTGCATCCCATACAAACACGGTCTAATGAAGTTCCAGGAAAATGTCATTTAATATGTTTTAGGTGCGTGAAGTGGCGTCACTATCATAATTAGTTATCCTTATTTTTTGGCCAATTGCCTAACTCTTTTCAACAGCAAAATTAATAGACAAAACTTGACAATTGCATCAAACTCAAAAATCGGGTCAATCACCTAGACAGTGACCTGATGCTAAAAGAAATTCTTGGCAGCAATTCCTTTTGGATAGCAATTTCCACCCAGCAAAGAGGGGACCTTAGAGAGGTGGTAAGTCGTCTAGTATTGGCTGGGACCAGGTGTTTGCTAGATAAGACCACACATTTAACCCACTCGATCTCTAGGATGATGACTTGTGAAAGAGCAATTTATTGATGACAATTTTCCCAGAGAAAAACTAAAGGAAAAAGGAATGATGAGATTTATAAAAACAATATTGATTTTTTTTTTTTTTTTATCAATTTAATTATTATGGCAGACATTATTTAGGATGTAATACGGAGTTTATGTTTAATGTTAACCGCAACTATAATAGAAACCATAATTTTTAAGCTAAAGTTACAAAAATGTAGCAAGTTTCATAATGTACGATGGGTAAACATTGCTTAACGTTACTGCTAGAGAGCACATTATTTTCACTAATGTACACATTTATGCCCAACGTAATAACATGGCATCGCAGGGAGCACCTGATGAGAACATATAATAAGTTGTTTAAAGAGACTGTATTGATAAGTTCACGAAAGAATATATTTCTGAAAATCTATTTCTTGGAAAGAGCAAGTAATAAATTATGATGAAAAAAATTTTTTTTTCTTCCAAGATTCACTTTTCGTCCCCAAAACAATTTGATCTGCACCTAGATGAAGCTAGTCATAACTCAAAATGAGAAACTCAGTAATTTGTAACATGTCAACTTGGTAAGCAAAATGATTGCTTCAATCCAAGCCAAGTTTGATTTCACGTAGAAATTACTTCCCCGCAAAACTAAATCTGTTTCTTTTTTTATTATGCAATTGGGCAAGGCAACCGCAAACATAAAAAAGGCTAGTCCCAATTAAGACTTGAGTTATGACATTGATCGGATACAAAAACCTTTGAATTTGCTACGGCCCAATTAAAGGTTTGTAGGAATTAGCACTCAGTTTGTTTTCTACAAAAACAGATCGTTATCGATGTCTGAGCTAATTTTACATTTCGTGTTTCGATATTACGATAATACAGACCCTCCCTACGAACGAAAAGTCGCCACTCAGTTGCAATGATTTTATTTCATTTTCTAGCGAACATAATTATATCATTTTCGATTACAATTTAGCTCTCTGTTACCTACCACGAAATTATACCCGTTGAAACCACAAAAATGCGTGAAATTAGAAGCATTCTAGCGTGTAACTCTAACTCTTCTTGACATACAACTTCTGAAAAGGTCAAATTCATTTTAAGGTCGGTCAAAATATAAACTTTTATGGTAACATAAAAGAACGATGAAAATTGCACTAAGCAAATAAGATAATGTACGAAAATGCAGGCACATCCACTTAACTTCTGGCTTAGTCATATTTCTAATCAAACATGAAAAGGGCACTAGAGAAAAATCCAGATCCCTTCATGAAAATAAGACTCGTGTAATACCCTATAAACTTTCGAGATTTATATTACCAGTATACGCTTCTATATAGAACTTGAGACGATAGATTCCAACAAAATCACAAGCTAAGGCAGATCGAAAATGAAAAACATCAGATATTCAGACATCTCTCCTATACCTTACCTCTCTGTGCGACTTCACCTACAACCTTCGGAGATTGCGTTATCTGAAGGCTGTTTTAGTTATTGATTTATTCCAAGAATAAAATACAACACAAACAAAAAGCTTGCACACGACCTCCTTTTTTCTTTCCTAAGTAAAACACGACAACGGTGTTCAAAGTTGTTTATCTAAAACAAGAGTGTATACATTTGTTATCTAACATCTACATACGTGTATATTATTTACTCACCTCTCCTTCAGTTTTATGACACGCTCTTATCGGCGTGTCAACTTCTGCATGTTGACGTGCATTCACAATGCAAGCTGACAGTATGTCTGAAATTTAATTTTTCGTACAAAAATGAAGTTTGTAATGCTTATTACTTTTCTCTCACAATTTTCTTAATAACAATTATTACTGTAAAAAATTAATTCTATTTTATACAGAGGTTTATTACTTATTTAAATATCTGGGAATGTAATAAAATTATTGATGTGAAAGTCGCCTATTTTTATTCAAAATGTTAAAATTTTAATTTTTTTAATTTGTTAAATTATTAGTTCGTTTCGATTAAGTTGGGTGTCGCTGTTGGTTTTACTAAGGTGAAAGCCTTCACTATTGTATACATTTGCACTTAAAGACTTTTGGTCTCCCTTCTTTGTATGCTTTTCTGGTTAAGCTTTTGCCCTGGATGAAACCAATTCCCTTTAGAATGGTCAGGAAACGAGGGAAATGCAGAAAATTACATTCTCTCTCTCTGTCGATTCTGACACAGGAAATTCAATAAGGGACAATGGGCTAAACGTGGGAAAAGAATTGTAACTGCAAACAGAATCGAAACAAGCCTGGAGCGGCTCTCCTCGCTCTTGGATGAGTCGCAGCTCTGTAATGAGGTATTTTAATTCACTTGGACATTTGACATGTCAACTGAAGGAGAAAGAAAATGAGAAGTTGAGCAAACACATCGACTTTTTACCCAACCGCTAAAAGTGCTTTTACCGCTAATTGCTATGCTTACGACATTTTTCAATTTTCCAAGAATGCGGTAATTCTTGAAGTTTAATAAACGCACTTAACGCTAATAATGCAAAATGACGGAATGAAGTGATATTACTTGAAAAAAAACAACGTAAACAGTTAAAAACCTTAATCAGTATTTATTTTTACAATCCAAAAGTTAATCAATCGATAAAACCTGTTTACCCTCGTTTTGTAGACGAGCCCCTTTTTTTTATCCAACAATTATTGATTAGTGTCAAAGGGAAAAAAATTGTCGAGTCAGAATTGCGTAATTATGACTTGTGAGTTGTTGCTAGCATCTGTGATATCATTATTTCGTGAGGTGGGAAGGCCGATGAAGAAACTAATAAATCAACTGCATCCAACAGCTTGACCCATGGGTCCATAAGAGCATGGTCTCAAATTACCCACCCGCTGGTGACTCATGGTCTGTTGGTCATTATTGTCAACACTCATGTTCCACTCGTGTAATTCTCTGTCAGCAAGACATGAGACGAAGACATAAAAATATAACAGACGAACAGGTAATGCTTAAAAAAATTACGATCTTATACCTTTGACACAACTGTTAGGTATTGTCACTTAACGAGATGAAGGTGATTTCTCTGGGACCATTAAATTGAAGCAAGTTAAAATTAAATTAATCAAAGGGCTTTAGAGCTAGCTTTAAATATGTTTTTGCCCGCTTGTGTCTTGGTTAAAATTATAACTGTAATTTATTCAGTGCACCACAATACCATTTGTTTCGTGAATGTTTCTTGCTTTTTAATCCTCTGCCTGATTCCAATTCTTGTCAGGTAGCAACTAGCAAACCGTGTGAATTATCACTCCCTTGGCATCGAGAGTAATTTGGCTAAACGTCCGATTAATGTGCAATACACTGATTACATAACTCGCTTCAAGTGCGGATAGGGCTGGTGCATGCATGTTGCCATTATTCTCACCAATTCTCATCAGATTTGAGCTTTTAAAGCGAAAACACTCAGTACATACACCACCAAGCAGAACGATATGCATTTACCTAAAAGTGTGGAGACTCATGAGATAAGAATAAAATTGATGGTTACTCGCAACCCTATTAATAAAATTACTAACAATTTATTTTTTTTTAAAAATGGAGGGGTGTAAATGAAATCACTTATTTAAAGAAAAAAAATACGTGAATTGTGACTTTTTAGTTAATCTGTGCACAACAACTCTGCAATAATACAAAAGCTCCCCCTAAAATGAAGCTTTTCAGCAAACGTTGGAAATTTACTCTTTTGTGTATTTAAGTTTTCCACAAATCCTCAAAGAAACTTCAACAAATTTGAAAAGGAGTGTATAAGGATTTCACATTGCAAACATCTGAAAAAAAATATTTATTTTTCGACTTTTTGTTTACTTTTTCTTCCATCTTCATTCTATAATGAAAAGTTTTCTTTTTTATTTTCACTTCAAGCCATATCTTTTCGCTTTGCTTTAATGTTATTTTAACAGTTTATGCGAACTGCCCAAATATTTTTTAAACTTTTCTTCTTTATCATTAAACATTACATCATATTTACATTTCTTTCTATAAATTATGCATGTTTTGAAAATTTTAACACAGACCTTTAGATTTTCATTTAAAACTATCTTCTTGCCTTTTCTTTATATTTTCATTTTTTCTCTTGAAGAAAAGAATGAAAAACCAGATGCCAGCTTTCTTCTCTCAGGGATAAAATGTCAATAACTAAGGAATTTGGTGGACTTCTGGCCACTGACACGACTGTAATTTCCACCTCATGCCCACCCACGCGACAGTCAAGAGACAAAACTTTACAGCTCCGAGCAGAACACGGCTGGCTATGAGTTTGTAACCGCATCAAACCAAGCAAAAGGAGAGAGCGAGTGGGAAAGAGAATGGAATTGCCAAAGCGAGCCTGACAGTGGACGCCTGATCGAATTAAAGAAAGCTGCATTTGCTTGCCTGTTTTCTCCAAATTTCAGCTATAACAAGATCACTCTCAAAGGAGTTAACACAAAGTAGCAATTTTTCATCCCAATGCAGGCGGTAGTTTTATGTTTACAAGAGTGTTTCGTCTCAGATGAAAGCAGACAAGCTGCAATTAAGTCGACTCAATTACCCTGCATTTAAACTTGATCATCTAATATTCCCTCATGACATTACATCTGATTGACATTGAAGATTCGAGTAGATTAATTTACTTCACTTTGTTATATAAAGAAAGACATCATTAAAGCGTGAGAAGATTCATTTTACAGTAATTAGTTCTAAAAGTCTTTTGCTGCCCCCATGCTAAGTAAACACTGCTAAACTTCATTTAGGTTCGTCACTTATGATTGAATATTTATGTTCTACAAATCACAGGATGTCATTAAATTTTTGAAATGAAGAAATTCAATTATTCATATTTAATGGAAAGTACTCAGACTTTCTTTTAAGTTCTTCTCCACTAAAAATGACAAGATGTAATATTTAAAGGGAGAGTCAGATATTTTGATTGTAATGCACGTTTGGATGGTTTTGTTTAAACCAATTTTGCAAATTCTCTGCATTATTTGTGGAATTTAGGAAAACCACTTGCCATGGTGGTTAACCAGAGCATTAAACCAGAATTCTGTTCGTGGATGACTGACTTGTGACGACAAGGGGATTGGAGTGTTAGAAACTTTCTGCATTTTGATTGGCATTAAAACTACCAAATTCATTCTTCTAAAATGACAACGTACGTCAGACTTTTCTAACCTTTCTTGTCACGTTGCCAACTGTAAAACGGGATAGGACAGAAAAAAAGAGAGAGAGAGAGAGACATACCCAGGAGTGAGGCACTTTCTTGAATACTTGCCAAGTGCTTTTCTTTCTTTCCAAGCTAAGGAAGAGAAAAATCACAATTGGAGAGGTACGTAAGGAAGGAAATAGCCTTTCTTGCATATATTTCTCTAACGGCTGTTGAATGAATTTGACCACGCATGCGTGCAACTTGGTGTAAGAAGCATTTGTGGAATTCAGCATCACGTAGCTGTTTGCATAGGATAAATTTTTGCTATGTAATGCAGCTATGAGATTTCCCAAGCAAAATTCCTAAATGTGTATCATAATATAAAAGTGTAAAATCGCCATTAACTTGTCACGCTTTTCCCTCTTGTTTACTTTTATAACATATTTTTTTAATTAATTAATTGAAGGAATAAAATTACAACGAAACCAAATCTCAGTGATACCCTTTGGGAAGGCAGATGGCAGTGTATTAGCTAACTGCCAGCCACTTTAAAAATTGAGAAGAAAAAAATTATAGAAGACGAAACAAAAAATATTAACATAAAAAGAACTACCTGTTCTAAATTTTTTATTGGAGAAAAAAGCTAAAAGGTTTTTTTTTGTTCTTTTAAATGAAAATAGTTGAACAATTTATAACACCATTTTTTAAATAAAAAACTAGACTTTATCGCTACAACCTTTTCAAACAAAAACGAGAAAAAAAGACTTTTCAGCACAAAGCCTTTCTCCGCAGCTTTACGCCAAAATCTTCCCCATTCCACCCAACTGTCATTCACACGTCGACTTCCAAGTTCGGGAAGAACAAATCGAAGTCACATGCGGGGTAATAGCCAGCTCAGAAACATATCTCGGCAAGGCATCTTTTCTTCTGAGTTAATAGGCCTTGAGCTGCTTCTGTTTCATTTGAACGAGATATAATTCCTGAATTAGATAACGCAATTGGATTAAATGGAAATTGTGTGACAGATCTTTTGTTGTTTCTGCCTTTTAATTTTTTGTAAACAAGTTTTATCACATTCATTCAAAGGTGTTTGCTCAGATAAATTTAATCAATAATTCAAAGAAGATTATCCTTTGAAAAGCTGTCCAAAGTCTGTCCCTTCTAATACATTTTCAAAAAATGTTATTATTTTAATTCGTCGTAATATCATGTCACTTTAACCTTTAAGTCAAATGGAACATAAAAATCAACTTAGAATTAAAACGAACGCGTTAAGCTCGTAATTTGTGGTCAATAGTATCGTTAATTCTACTCGATTAAAATTAGCATAACAATTCAAACTTCGAATGAACTGGATCTAATGTTAGATACACAGTTCGATTCCCTGGGGAAATTCGAAAAATACATTTAGACTTACTGTGATTCACTGTATTATTTTCCCATCAAAAGTCAACAGAAATAGTTGACATGAGGAACAAATTCTTTGTACTGTTACGACTTATTGGCAACATCTTATTACCTGAACTGAAATACAAATTGATTTTCAGAGTGCTCAGTAAAGTTTTCTCCAGCTTTGTAAGCAACTATCTATTTATCCAAGTAATTCAACTCGCACAGTTGGGGGTTTCAATTCAACCTTCAGTCAACTAGCTTCAAACTTGAAGTCAAGTAAAGTTGGAGAGTTATTTAGTCAACTGATTCAAACTTCTTTTTAGACTTCCAAAGGCTAACAGTTTGCTAAAAGGGATCGAATGAAGTTGTCACAAAGTTGGTAATTGTGCGCAGCTGTCAGTGGGCTGAAAAGCAGTGAACGGTGAGTGCGAGGTTAAACAAAGCGATAGAAACGAGCGAGAATTGACGCTGACTTGCTTCCAACTGGTGGCCATTCTTTTCAGGTGGCTGGAGTTTGGTCGTGTGGTACCAACCTCCCACTGTCAATAAATCACCCTCCTGTATTCTCCGAACAGTTACCGACCTGTGAGATGGGAATTGTGTTGACTTGCCTACACACCCATTGCCACACTTTGATTATTTCCTATCACGAGATTCTGAGCCTTTGCCACACACCGATTTCCCTGGCTCAACATTTTTTTTTTCTTTCTCTTTTCTTTCTCCCTGCCTCACAATTTCGTGATCTTGTGATCAATGAACCTGGGAAATACTAGAAACCTAATATACAGAAAGGAAATCAATGCCTAATAAGTGTTGGTCGAATTGTAGTTTACTGAGTTACGTTTATATATATAACAAATAAAGTTGTGTTACGTTAACGGTAAATTTAACTAAACGGTGCGTTATTCTTATAAATCACCTTCATTTTGAAAGTGTAGTGAAAACAAATTACACACTTAAAAGAAAAATCGATAAGGACATTAACTGCACCGTATACACACAATGATTGATCTACATTTATTTACGAATGCAGCTTGGATTTACCTTTCTCTATACAACCACAGATTGCGTGCTGCCCTACAAGATGAATTTCTACTATCTTTAGTCACGCTTCTCTTTTGCTTAGGCTCAGGTTTGCCACAACGAATTTCAACTACAGTAATATAAAGGAAAACTTCACGCAAGCAGGTGAACAAGCACGTAAAGCAATCTTAGAATACACTAACTCTTCGATTTAAGCACAAGACAAAGTACATTTGTACAACTAAAGTGAAAAACTTTTGGGTATTCTCTTTTGCAACACAAACTGTAACGTCAAGTTTTAAATATCATAGGACTTGCAAGTTTTACTGTAATGTAAAACAATATGTAGATGAACTGGTGGTCCTATATTCATTCACAATAAACTGGTTCAACCATTTAACCCATTTTGGGTCAATGGCTAAATCTACTCAAAATTGGGTCTAGACTTAATTTTACCCAAATTTAAGTCCAATTGTGTTGGTAAAATGTTGGCAATAAACAATAGTTTCTGCAGTGTATATTTCAATTCGTAAATCGTATTAAACTGTAATAACTATAGCAAATTGGTTCCTATCATTGAAAGACATTTACTCGCCATAAACTTTGAAAATTCAGTTGGAGCCGCTAGTTGAAAACAGCAAACAATTTATCTTAACGATGTTTTTGAAAGTCTGGAGCCGAAAACTCAAGGCAACGATGTTTTTCACTTGCGCGAATAAAAGTCGTTTTGAGCGAGATGTGCAGAATAACTATTAGACTAAAGATTGGTCTCCTGCCCATCTCGTAAACGACGTTTACTTCGCGCGAGTGAAAAACAGCAATGATTTAACTTTACATACAGCTTGGAGAGTATCGGTCTGCATCTAGCAATGGGTATGACGTCACAGACCGCCATCGCGATTCGCAAATACTTCGAGGTCTAAATCAAAACGTTTATATTGTATTGCTGTACAAGTGGTTTATACATAAACTGGGCGCTTAATTTGATTTGTAAAGGCAACTACTATTTTCGGGTAAATCTATTTGCTGTAACTGCATTCTTAATTCCATAATACAATGATTAATTTTAGTTTATTGATACGATTGCCGACTATGCAACACATGGTGGCTTACCCACAATTGCGAAAGGAAATTTGCATTTTTGCACTGTATGCAAATCTTTTGATACTCACGGATGGAATGCTTTAAGAAATTAATGCTTTTACGGGTGAGAAAACTTTCTTACTAGAGAAAAGGATCTACTTCCTAAGTGTGGGAACAACATTCAGCAACCATCACCTGTTCCACATGAAAAGAATGTTTTGTTGGTTTTCTTCTATATTCAAAAAATTTTAGTGTACGCACAGATTATTCTATTCTCTTTTATCTTTTTTTCTGCAAAAGTATATTTGAGTATAATTGTCTGCAATCATACAGTTGTTGATATAGAAATGTAAATATCTAACCCCTATCTTAATTTAATCAGACGCTACGAACGTTTAGCACTATAAACATCAAGCGTGTTTATTCTTCGCAATTCAACACAAACAAACAAACATTCTAGTCATAATTCATTCACTTACTTACCATAACAATAATATTTTTTCCACATAATTATTACAATGCTCAGTGATCGTCTTCTTGAATGTTTTTCTTGAAACTGGTTTTATTTCTATGATCTTCTTTGCGATGTCCCAATTCTCATGTCGATATAATGAAAACTATTGATTTTTTACATATCTAATTCGCAATCTTTTTTTTATTTTGCAGCACTTCCACCCGAGCCTGATTTTGCAGAGACTATTCCCAACATAACTGTCCCAGCTGGCAGGGAGGCCATTATGCCATGCGTTGTTGACAATCTTGGTGTGTTCAGGGTAAGCCCTGTTTGACATAATCATAATAAAAAAAAAGCCGGTGAAGAAAAAAATTCAAATAACACTTTGTCGATTTTTTTTCACGGTTTTTTTTTTTAAACTTATATTTCGATTTTTAAAATTCGCTAAATCTAAATTTTAAAATCATAAAAGAAGCGCCAGACTGAAAGTTTTATTGGAATGAAGCGAAATCAGAAATTCTCATCGCAAATGAAAACTGCTGACAAGATTTAACCCTCAAGTAATCGTATAATTAGAGCCTTAAAACTCTTTTTGAAGATGATGAGTATAAAGCATCGTCTTTTGCCATTAGTTTGGAAAATGTAAAACAAAAGGGGAAAGAGTTTTACATTTTCCTTGGTTTTATTAAGGGTATTATTTCATTCTTTAGTGATACGTGTAGTTAAAGTTTACGATTTTCCTAGCAGCAAAGATGATCGCTTTTGACTGCACAAAGGAATCTTGTCAATAAGAATTTATTATTTAATTGAATTGTATTGTGCATTTTACATTATAATAATTTCCTAGTTATTTATTTCGTCAATATTTACGTTGCTTGGTGCATCCCATGAGGTTACAGTTAGATGATTAAATGTTGATCCAAGTTCTGACCACCTGTCTGAAATGAAGCGTCAGGCAGTACGTAAATAAATGTTTAATTAATGTGATTGAACGAACTTAAACTATGCGAAACATTGACCGCACACGTGAGTTTGTGTTGCAAAAGAATACAATTTGGACGAATTGAAAATTTATTCCGATTGAGTCGCTCATTTATTTTAGATGAAACATTCAAAGATTGTGAGAACGTTAACGTGTAATAAAGTAGCGACTGCTGATAAAATATTTTAAAGCAGATAAGATCACTAAACTTTTCATTACCGATACTCAAAAGAAAGCCTTTTTTTGTATAGATATAAAAATTTCACACAAGTTTGTGGCTTATCATTACATTGCTAGAAGGTACACTTTCAAAAAAATGAGGGAAGTTTGTGTAGAGGAAATTGGAATAGAACTTTTCTTTTTCTCCTTCCTTCACTCAGTTCACTATGGAAGATCGTTGGCCATTTAAATTTATTTTCCCTTTTTTATGGTCGCAACTGCGATTTATAATACCATAGACGAGAAGCTCATAATGCTAAACAGAAAAAAAGAATTTTTAAAAAAGAAGGCAGAGAAAAAAAATACGCAGGCTTAAAAAAAAAAAAAATATTTATTCGCTTACATTTTGCTTTAGGAGAAAATGAAAAATTCCTCGCTAAAATTCCGAAATTCCTTAGATTGAGATTGAAAATAAAAAGGATCTTCAATCTGTGCAGTGAATAATGAATTTATTCAATTTTTCCATTTTGTTTCTACTTTTTTCTGGACACGAGAGGGAACATAGATTTGCAATAAATCAATAGCGGAAGATAAATTTAATTGTAGGTATGTGATGAAGTTAAAATTCAATTATTTATTGTTGTAGGTGGCGTGGATCAAAGTGGATACTCAGACCGTGCTCACAATACACAATCACGTGGTCACCCATAATTCCAGAATCAATCTAATCCATAATGGACATCGGAACTGGGATTTGCATGTCAGAAATATAAAAGAAGATGATAGAGGATTTTACATGTGTCAAATCAATTCATCGCCAATGAAACACAGATTGGGTTATTTGGAAGTTGTAGGTAATAAAAATATATTGTTTCACACAGAAATTCTTTAAATGACTTTCGGTTCTTTTTATTTTCACGAAGTCAAAAGAAACCGAAAGTGATATTTCAGATAATGATCGAATAGTATACTTAGAGGTACGTGTGGTTTATGTAGCCCAAACTACTAAAATTTCGGAAACGGGAAGTTAATAATTTTTCAATATTATTGCCAGTCAGTTCCGCACACGCAGAGAAAATAAATCTCAGTATAAAAGTAAACGGTTTTGGTGCAAATGCTGTGAAAATGAAAGCTTTGACTTAAAAGTAAACTGAAGAAACTGCAATTTTTCTGCATTAATTTACTGCAGTTTTTAAAATGAAAATGAAAGACCGGAATATCATTCTTGCCGACAGAAAAAATTACTACAAGATCTTGCAGAAAACAGTGAAAATGGAGATTTTTATTTTTTGGGAGCTCTTGGTTTAAATTAGTGTAAATTAGTAATTTGAATATTTAATTATAACGACATTTCCTGCTGTGATACATGATATATTAAATTGTAATTGCATAACACGATATTGTGGTGGCTCATGGTCAGTGGATGAGTGTAAATTATTTGGCTGCTAAAGCCAAGATGAGTTTTAACCGTTGGACATGTCCTCTCTTGTTTGAAATTTACAAGGCAGTAAGGGGCCCCTAAATTCTCGAAGCTGTTGAATTCAGAATCTCAGTAATTAGGAAGTATACTTCCCCTCTAATGGTTTCATGGCGAGTAGAACATGAAAACTTAAAATTGTATTTAATTACACACAAATTGAAGATTTTGCAGTAATTTGATTACACTTCTTACTTAAAACAAGCTTAAATCGCATTAAGCCATTAGAATACATGCTTTATTGGTAAAAGTATTAATTCTGGAACAATGACTTCATACCTCGACGATTTAACTGGTGCTTAATGTGGTGTGCAGGTAGTTGGTCCCTCGACTTGGGATCATGGAGTTGACCTCTCTGATTAATCGTTTTTAGGACATGTAACCTGTGACCCAGGATATATAAACTCCTGGTTTTGGCAGTGGTAAAGCCATCATTTCTCTTTTACAAATGCTTCCAGATTAAAGGTACACAAAGCCGCGTGTATATAAAATATGCGTGCAGAATCATTGCTTGCTTGGTGGTCCCGAATGACGAAAAAAAATTATATTTACTTGGATTCTGAAATTATCTTCATTTATTTATTTACGTTCGAATGATTTATGATGCGAGTCGTATGTTTGTTACAAAGGCGGTATGAACTCTTTAGTTGAAGGATCGCAATTATTTAACGACAAACATGTTAATTTAATACAATGCTTGATTATTTAAGTTTGGGTGTAATTTATTGATTTTTCCCGAGTTTTATTATATTTTGCAGTGAAACTTTGATTTCGTTCTCAGTTGCTCTCTGCATAAATATACAAATATTCTCATGGGGGTAGGTCCAGTCTCCACCGCGAAATTGATTCGCCATGCCCTTGCCTAATAAAAGTCCGGATACTAATATACTTAAAAAGTAACGGTTATTGCCTAGTATAACAAAGTAATTTCGTAATTCAAAAATAATATTGATTTTTTTTTTCTATTACAAATTAAGAGAAAATCGTTTAAAATTTTTGTTGCCAGCAGCAGTTTTATAAAATAAACTTTTATTAAATTTCTTTCTTTTTGTTTTAGGCCGTAGTCACGTTCTTCGTTGCAATATTTTTAGTTGCAATAGCTTTCAACTCTATTTTTTACAAAATGGCAACAGTTGAAATAGTTTTTGAGTGCCTTACGAATGACAAATAGAACATTTACTTTCGATTTGAAGAAGAACTTTAAACTACGAGCGGTTGTTAAAGGGTTGGAAACGTAAAAAGCAGGCAGTGCAATTTTAGTAAAACTGGTAAACTGTCTTTAATTCAATGCCCACTATTTTGATACTTTTGGTAAATTGGACACAACAACATGTTCTTTTCTTAAAGCTGCTCCTCATGCCGAAGAAGTCGTTTCTGGGTTAAAAGCATTCGTTTATTTATATTTAAATTATTGCCAGTGATGAAAGAGTCGAAATTGTTAGCACAAAATGACTGAGCAAAAGGTGTTTGTAATTTTTTATAGGATTTAATTCATTTCGCCTAGTAATAACAATTTATTTTTTTCTTGTAAAGATCGATAGTTTACTCGAAAAAGAGTGTTTTAACTTCACAACGGATTATCATAACTTTTTTTGTTTGAAAAAAAAAGTGACAGCAATAACACCTTTTAGTTGACGTGCTTAGATTCAATCAAGGGCTTTATTTCTTATTTTTTCACTCGACAACCGTTGGTTTTGTGTACAACACTAATGAAGGCTAAACAATTTATAAAATTAATTGAAACTTGAAAGTAAAAGCACAAAAAGCCTTCTACGAGTTATGCTTGATTGAATTTTAGAGAGAATTTAATTCCCTTCGACAAGCTTCCTATTGATTTATACCCACTCTAGCATTAAATCTTTTGGTGACATACAAGAGGAGCTTAAAAATACTACATGTCAATTTCAGAGGGTTGGGGAAAGATTACCAAATATAAACGAGCGATGAAACTTAAATGCAGTGTTCCATCAGTTTAATTCAATACACTGTAAACACATTTTTAAAAAAAATGCTAATAACTATGCACATGATTATAATTTACAGCGTATAATGTATCATTATTTTTCCAAAATAGTTCCACCTGACATAATCAATCATGAAACGAGCTCCGACGTTGTAGTCTTGGAAGGTGGCAGCGTGATGCTAGTTTGCAGAGCTTCCGGGTATCCTCCTCCTCAAATCTCCTGGCGCCGTGAAGACGGTGAACCTATAACATTGCGGCCGAATGGCAAAGAAAAAATAGAAGGTATTAAATATTAATAAACTATAATTTTTCATAAAAATGGGTATTCAGAGTAAATATTTAATAAGAGTGTTAAACATATTGTGTAAAGATAAAAATAGATCATAAAAGATAAAATCTAAGCATCGCACGTTTTGAAAGAAATCAAGTTGTTATGAATGGCACGAAACATTTGAAAACACTAAAATCTCATCATGCCAACTGAAAATGACTTTTTTTTTTCGTTTAATCAGTATTCAAACTGGAAGGTGAAGTTCTCAATATGACCAAATTGAAACGCAAACATATGGGAGCTTATCTGTGCATAGCTTCAAACGGGATCCCTCCTTCCGTGAGCAAAAGAATCTGGCTCCAAGTGAATTGTGAGTTTGAGAAGAACCTCTAATTAAGTTTGGTGGACTCAGAAATTTAATTTCCTTCTTACTCTTTCTTAGTTGAGCCACTGCTCAAAGTACCTAACCAACTGGTTGGTGCTCCAATCAACACAGAAGTGACTCTGGAGTGTTATGTGGAGGCTTCACCCAAATCAGTCAACTACTGGACGAGAGAGAATGGGGAGATACTCATTACAAGCGACAAGTACCAAGTGTACGAACTGGAAAACGTGTATAAAGTGCACATGAAGCTCAAAATACGTTATTTGGAACCAAAGGATTATGGTGGTTATAGTTGCATAGTTAAAAATTCCATGGGTGAAGCTGAACAAACCATTAGGCTTCATGGTAAGATGTTGACAACAAGTATTGAAAATGAAAAAAAAAAAAAGAATGAGTGCTGTTTTTTCATTGCAATATACCATTTTGATGTTGTTTTTTCTTTTCATCACTGCCAAAACAGAAGGATAAATCTGATTTTGGAATAGTGCCTCAAGACTTTAGTGTGTCTTTGTGCAAAAACAAAATTGCGGATGTTCATACTCAGAGCATGCAAAGCCATCATCTAAAGCGTGATGATTTATTAAAGTTCATTCTTTTTTTCTACCCCTCGTTATTGGATGCTATTTAAAAGTGGTGGAAAAAAGAAGACTTTTATTTTCTTTTTTAGCTTTGAATGGAATTAATGGTAGATAATTTAAAGTTTAAATATAAAAAGATTTTTTTTTTTGCCGTTAGAGCACATTTATCATGATAGTAATGGCGTTTTTTAAACGATTTCTGGGAGATGTTAAAACTAACATTACTTTAATTGATATTAAGAGTGCACGGTATTATGTGCATAAAAATGTTGGCTTTTTTGTTCCAATTGTAATAATGTGTTCTTACATTGTACAGAAATGGTAACCGCAAGTCCTGAAAACTTTTAGGTTGAAAGCAACAACTTCGCACTTTAACAGCACCATTGCTATTTCTTGATATGACAAAATTCGAATTTTTTTTCACAACCCCTACTTACATTTTATACCTCACGTCTGAGCTGTTTAGCTTTTCACAATCTGTCTCCAGATGGCAACAAGGGGACGTCACGTTACGACACTAAATCAGAGATTTCTTTTTTCTTTCCAATTTCTCTTCTTTACTTCTTAACCTTCACTTACAGAACTTGAATTACCCACTAGTCGACACAGAACAGAAAGCGAAGAATCCCACGTGAGCTTCCGAATAGAAGGTAGGAAAATGTAACCTAAAAATTTAAGGAATAAAAGAAAAAGAAAAAAAAACTCTTTGAAAACACCCCTTCCCCTACCCCGCGTTATGTCTTTACGGTCTTGTAGACTAAGCTTTGAGTTTAATTTTATGGCCCCATCAAAACTCAAGAAGGTCACACTGCCTTTTGTTTAAACACATTCCTCCGTGAAGGAAACTTAAATTGCTGAGACTGGGAGAGTACAAAAGACCTATGGCGTTCTACCAACCAGACTCAGCCACGAAAAGAGGTTTCGAGGAAATTGTGACGGGGATTTTTCATAATTTTAAAATAAGAGTAACAAAAGAGATGAGAAACCAAAGCCAAAAAATACTTATTAAAACGTCACGCCTGTCAGTTTCAAGAACAAGTGCGTATTGTTTCTTTGTCAATGTAGCTCCACTTGAAGCCGGATCTATCAAAAAGTTACTTCTTTCTTATGTCACTATAGCCGAATAATGAAAAAGAGTTTCTTTTGTTTTTCTCAAAGCGTCAAAAAAAGTTAGTATTAAATTTTTATTTTGTCTTTCTCGCTTGTTTTTCTTCCAGAACATTTTACAAGCAATGACACGTCAACAGGATATAAGACTCTTGATTCAAAAAAAAATTTATATGTAGACGGAATGGACAACACAATTCATTCTGGTAACTAAATAGTGTCACCACTTTATTCTCTTTCTAGCAAAGTTGGTCGTGATTTAAAATCAATAACTTTATAGTAAGAACTTAAATCTTAAAAGCATTAAACATTTAAGTTTGTGGTAAGTGAAATTCCCAAGTAAACTTACAGTAAGAGTGAACATTAATTATGAATATTGATTTTGAGAAATATTCCAATCCCACGAAATGTCATTTGTATTGAGATTTTTTCATTTTACAATTCTTTAAATTTAAAAAAATGAAATTCAGATATTTTTGGAACTATAAATTATAGAGCAACGTAGAATCAAAACAAGATTTAATAATTTATTATAAAGCTATTACATATTTATTTGACGGTAGAAAATGCACTGGGAGTTAATTATTTTTTAAACTTTAATTTATGTTTGGTAATTGTAGGAAGAAAAATCTATAATAAGTACTCAATTTTTGTTGATGTGCTTTCAGAAGAAGAGATCAAGATTCCTCCTGGGAAGCTTTCTCCTGAACCTGACAGGGAAATCATGAAACCTGTCCAGAAACGGCCTCCCAATATCACAGCAGGTATGAACGTAAGAAAAACGTTAAAAGAATGTCAACTTTATTTATCTATCAGTCCACTGCACACTATTGATTGACTTCCTGCCAAACAAACAGAAAAGTTTGTTTCTGTCTGTGATATCTACTGTTGAGAAAAATAGAAAAAATTTTTCATATAGTGATTCTTTAAGATAAATTGAAATCTTAAGACACTGTGGTAGTTTAGAAAATAGAAAGGCACGTTTAAACGAGTTAAGGGTTGGTAGAATTACAAGCAACTTCATATATTTATCCTTCAAATTGAAACAAACTTAGTCGGCGAGCACTTCATCTGTGGAGAAAAACTCTTCTTGAAAAGTCATCAAAAAGCAATTTGGATCCTGACCAAACCTATCGGGTACCAAACGCAGCTGAGCAATTGTTCGAACCAGAGAAAACGAAGGAATATCATTGTAAGGAGTCCCGTGAAAAGAGAAGGGAAAGGAAAGAATCCCAAGTTGTACAGTCGAGCAGCTGCCACGAACCTAACTTGGTTATTTGAACGTGATCACCATCAAAGTAAGGAGTGAAGCACACGGCTTGAGAATCAATACAAGGCAAAATGAATCTAGCCAAATATTTTCCATGGCACTGCAACCCAAGTTACAGTCTCGTGCGCTTTATTAAGTGCTGACTCAAAGCAGACAAACTTTGGAAATTTCGACAAATTGTCACGTCAATCATTTTGGATGGTTGGGAAATTTCTTTTTTAAAGTTTTAACGATACACCCCTCTTTGCAACTTGCCTCGAACGAATGAAAAATTTTTTTTTACATTTTTTTTTTCTTTTTTCCGACACTGAAACAATCACGTGAGTAATTTTTTCATCTGTAGATAAGAAATCTAGGCCATAATTGAGATTTATTGCATTTTCCACATTTATGCAATTTTTTAAAGCAGACTGCACCTGTCATCATAACAAAAAATGTTTTTTTCTGAGGATGATAAGCTGAGATTTAAGTTGCTATTCATTCAAACGCTGCAATTTTTAAAAAGGAACTGTGTGAAACTTGTCTAAAAATATTTCTCTGATTTTGAATTTTATTTTAGTGGCATGTTCAAAGCGGCAACAGAGCAACAGGCTTAAGCTAATTTGATTAAACCGATTGAAATTATCGATCAAGTCCGATAGAAATATGTGGACTAATCAGTTGCGATTATTTTCAAAACAAGTCACTTAAGGTTGCTTTTAACGGCTTTTTACTTATAATGAGAATTTCATTTTTGACATGAACTTATATTTACTTCCAACTTGAAGGAAAAAATTTAAAAATATGGAAAACAGGCTTTATCGCGTTCCGCTAAGGCTTTGGTTTAAGTGTAAAGAGGCCTTTACTTACTCAGCGTCGACAGCTCAATTTACCCCTATAGCAACTCAACCATCTCTGAACCTAGGGCGCGCACTTATCAAATCCTCAAGGGGGTGTGAAGCAGTTTTGCAGGTTCACAGAACCTTTAGCATGGATAGTTCATACAGTTTTTAAAACGGGCATAGGTTTCAACCTTTTTTCTCGTATTTTTTCTTTGCCAATAACAAGTGCGTAAATAAGAAGTGGCTGACAAGAAAGGAAGAAAAAGAAAAGACAGTTGGAAATTAGCTTCACTTGTGGCTACTAGAGCGTTGTTGAAGGATTCCCTATTGGCAGAAGTGGGAGAAAGTAAGAAGAAAAAAAAAAAGTAGAAAAGCAGACGCTCTGAATGGAAAAGAAAGAGCAAACAACACATAATGGCACTCGGATGGTGGCGGGAAGTACTTATTCACTGAAACAAAGAAAAAATTCAACTTGTCGACTGTTCCCCTATCATTGTGGCGGCTTTGGGAGTAAATTGCATCACTGAGTGAATTTGTTCATTTCTTAATCCACAAGTTTCTTCGAGTTCAACACACCCGCATCTAGGCAATTAAAAGTGATTTGCCGTTATTACCTACCTGTAATAGATGAAGTACAACTTCTAATCCATAGATAATTAATTAGTTTAAGCTTTATTCCAAATTCTCTTTGCGGCCTAATTGAATTCAAATTCAGTGAGTAAAAATGATTGGTTGGGCTTTTAGGTGAATTTTAATATCATTGCAGGTTTGTATCAATTTAACCTATTCACACCTAATTTATTAAAATTGTATTAACCTCACAATTGTTAAATTAATTGAAGGTGGCAATTTCATTTGCCAGATACTTGTAGCTTGAATAAATTTTCCATTCATAAAAGTTTAATCCCCCACTTGCTCATCCCTATGCTCTTTAAAGGGCTTAAGGTTAAATTCCCATTGGGCAAGGAAAATGATTTCCGCGAAGAGATGCACATGGAAACATGCCACAAATCGTTGTAGAAAATTTATTGTATTCTTGAATTCTTTAGAGCGTTCAAAATTATTGCAAATAAATTCAGTGTTATATATAAACTGTTAAAAAGAAACTTTTCTTAATATCGCTTTCTCTTTATTAGATGCTTCAACCAAACCGACCCAACATCAGTGGCTATTGATTCTGATTTTCATTCATCTCATTGTAACACAGCTTTGTACTGACGTGTAAATTTTCCTTCATAAAGACAACCAACAGTACTGATGGACATTATTTTTGTGCCAAACACATGAGACGAGGTGATCTTGTTTGTAAATGGTTAAGTGCGTGAGAACTATTTTCCAGAGAAACTGAAAATTGCGACTAAAAGTGGAAGAAAATTAAGCTTCAAGAGGATGCCACAGAAATGGACTGTGTTCATCTACCGGGAATCCTGATAGAGAATTTTACGTGTACATAAATACTGACTAAACTGATGTACGTCCTTTACATCACATGAAGCTGTTTTGGTTCTGAAAGAACGTTTTACCTCATACGATTACCATACATAATCAAAATAGCTTCGAAAACCCCATCATTTGTTTTATACTCGTTGTAGTTTTGTCTTCCAAAAGGGTGCATCTATAGGCTATAAATATAGCTTCAAGAATTTTCAAATTATATCAATTCCGGTCCGATTTACGAAAATTAAAAATTGCCACATTTACGGACAAGCACTGGACTTGAATGCTAATTATTCTGTTTATGTAGATACTTCATCTAAAAAAAAGTTTTTTGACTAAAGCATTGCACTTGAAAAAGAATAAATTATTTGTCCTGTGGTGTTAAAGCCAAAAACTGTAATTGTATAAACAACCCTTTAGTATATTAAAAAAATTGTTAGAATGGAAAAATTGTTCAGTATTAAATAGAAAGTTATTAATTTTTTAAAGCAGACAATCTATTTTCCTCCTGAGATTTAACAGTGTGATTTTGTTTATATTCCTTTTTAGTTTAATATGTTTTGCGCATAATAAATGAATAAATGGACATTGTATTACATTATTTTTAAAAAGATTTTTTCTTCTTAAGGTTTTGGGTTTATATCGGTGATTATACGTGTTGTAAGTTTGAAAACATTGCTAATAGATGGCGCCAGTTTACGGGACTAAAGCGGATATTACGTAGAAAGTAAGCTGAGAATACACGTGATTATACAAACACAGTAATGTTTTCAAGGAAGAAAAGTCCAACACTCTCAACTTCCCTTTAATATATTTTTCATGTAAACCGAGAAGCGAAGAAAATTTTAAGTTGACGTCATTGTTAGAAGAACAACGTCACGGGAGTCCATGTCAATAGACCCAATACAGCATAATTCTTCCAAAATGGCGGTCCCAAGGTATCCGAAGATAAGGAAAGGATTTGTGGTGTCGACCATGAAGAAATCACTCTTGAGGTAGGCTTTTTATTATTTACAAATCTTCTGAAACATTAGCCTATGGGTGAATAGTTACGTCAGCGGTTAGAATGTAGGACTCGAGTTATTATTTAAAAAATTGTCTGGATTATACGGTACATCATAGACCGATAACTTTAAAAGTTATATAAGTGGGTACACTCAATTACCAAGGCCTTAATAATCGTTATTAAAATCAAAGTGATTTATTTTCACATAACCCCCAGTACATAACATGATTTTCATTGCGGATATGGTATAAAAATGGTTTAGTGATCACACCCCTCTCCCCTTTCATACATTTTTTTGTACAACCAGTTGAAAGTATTTTGCAATTCTTGACCTGCATGATTCTCGTTTCGTAATCAAAGGCTAAGCCTCTCGTATTATACATGCACGAATCGAAACAGTTTAAAGGATGTCTCTTGATGAAGTAAAAATTGTATATGTCGATGAATTGATAAATTGGTAGTTTATTCGTCTGTTGCGTTCAGTGTTGATTTATGTTGGGCATTCGTATCAAATGGCTAGTTTTTAAAAATGTACTGGAAGTTCATAAATCAAACTGTTACAGGAATCCAGTTTCTCAGAAGGAAACTAACGAAGTAAAGTAAACGTAAAGAGATACGAAAGAATTTTTTAAAGACCTATTACGCCTTAGTTGGAATCCTGAGGATTCGGAAATGACTTTTACGAGTTTATCGATAGTGCGGTATTCTTATTATAGCAAATATAACTTTAAGTTTTGTCAGTTGATCTTATTTTTAAAAATGTGTATTATAAAATTCTGAATGAGTGAAGAAAAATTAAAGAAAATCACTTACTTCAATGCCTCGGTATTGTTAATCAGAAAAATGCTAAGGCTGCATATTACAAGAATTCTTCTTAGACTTTCCATCGCAACAGATTTCACTAACCCACGAAAAGTTTTACCGTCTTAATATGTGTTTTTATCAAGACAAAGGTCACTCGGTTTAAGTTTCATGCACTAAAATTTAAGATAAGATGTTGATTCATTACTAAAGAGAAGTTCGGTGACTTTTTGCTAAAAAACGACCAATTAACAGGAAAGGTTTCCTCCTAGGAAGTCAAATAAATTGGAAATTAAGTGAAGTATACGCGTCAGCTTAAATCATTTAGATCAAGCTTTCATATAATAAGACACGAAATAAAATGCGGGGAAAACCCAAATATTTTGGAGTTTAGACTGTCCACTCTTTATTTAAATTTAAAAATAACCTAATCATTCAACTAGTAAGTAAAAAGCGCGTGTAAATACATTTTAGTATTATCATGGTTTTATGTCCCCTCATTCTGTAAATTATTGGTAAAGAAAAGGAAAAAAAAACCAAGGTGGGGGTGTTTAATAATGTTGCAACTGCGCCATCGTGTGGTTGTACCGTTGTACCTAAGCTGAAAGATTGTTAATAGGTTTTGCCATTTGACCGGAAGAGGTTGAACGTCACACAGTTCTCTGTGACACTCATCCAATAAACGTGTTAGCCAATGAGGGGCCGCACACAAAATACTCCAGAACTAACACCCGCACAACTACAACAG